>WBNM01032347.1:0-17785 GCA_013399055.1 Ramphastos sulfuratus | reverse complement strand
TTCTCTTTAAGGCAGAAGGCTTGCAATTAAAGGGTTCTTTACAGAGTATTGCTAAGGGTCTGCTAAAGAGGCTTTTGAGTATTCACTCACAGAATATTATTTCCTGACTTGCTGGGCTAACTACGGCTTCCAGATAGTACCCAAATACTTGCAGAGAGTTCTGTCAGTATCTTGCCAGCCACTGAGGCTTCTGATCCTCCCAGACTCTTAGCAGAGGTGCTGGGAGAGAGCAGACTATCTCTGACCTGGTCCTGATTCCTTTTGACTTCCGACTTGGCAAAAGACTTGCAGAGGGGCAGGCAGGATGTCTTGTGGATGTGCAGTTTTGGCACAGTGTCATGTTGGCTAAGCAAGTGTATCACGTGAAGGCACCTAAGGCCCTATTCCTGGCAAACTCAGAGCAGTTTCCAGGCAGATAAGCCCAAAGCATCAGGGTTTGTTACTATGTAGCAGGGATAGCTTACAGCTCAGCAAACAATGCTGTAGATCCTGGCAGGATGCAATAGCAGTGAGGCAGTAGCAGAATCACTGCCAGAAGCAGAGAGGACAATAAGGCACAAACAATGGTGGCAGCAGCAAGCACACTGTCTCTACCTGCTCATCTATCAATGTAGCCCAAGTCTAATGGGCCTCTGGGCACAGATTAGCCAATCAGAATGGCACTTTGCCAAGCTTAACCATATGAGGCAGGGATTGCTTTCATCTTTTAGGGCAGAACACAAACAAGTGTATGAACATGTGGGGGTACCTTGTAAAGAAGTTTGGACAGACTTGGAGGCACCAGGCCCCTTTGTCTTCCTTTCCTGCAGTCGCTTCTCCCAACAACAGAAGGAAGGAGAGCAGAAAACTTATCTGGGCAAGCCAGGACACGTTTGGGCCTAACCTGGCTAGTTCAAGCCTTCCACAACAGTTATCTAGTGACCTTTACTTACTGTGAGTGAATCTCCCAGGGCAGCAATCACATGAATATCTGCTGGTTTCAAATTGTGAACTAAGAAATAAATAAAAGGTATTGTAAGGGAAAGAACAAAGAAAGGGAACTTTAAATCAAAATAATTATTCCTTAGAATAAGCACCAAGCATTGCAAAGATAGTATTTCAATACTTATGGTATCATCTCAGATTGATAGACACTGACAGCATCAAATGAGAAATTATTCTTGGTACTATAGCTGGACACTATCTACAGCAACAAGGGAGGCAGAAAGACTTCAGTCTTGAATCTGTGCTTTTTCAGATTCCTCTTAACCAGCGGCAATGACTGAAAAGCAGGCAGAGTTCTGATATCAGCATGGAGTCAAAATTTTGGGACCATTGCAGTTTCTGAGGGAAGACAAAACCCATTTGGTGACAGACTCCACATAGATTTTTACACCCTAGACTGCACTGACAAGAGCCCTTATTCCATGAATAGAGTTTCACAGCTCTTGCAGCTGAAGTACCCAACCACCTCCTGTCTTTTTTTGCTGTACTTGCTTTGTATGTACATGGAAAGTTCAGTTGCATAAGCTTTCACCATCCTTGAGGAAGAGCTTGCATATTACTATACAACTACTTACATCATTCCAAAAAGATCTTAAAAGCCACAGCAAGCAGAGTGCACTCCTCCAAGGAAAAGTGCACCTTTCCTTGCTAACCCCAGTTCCTCTTCCCTTCTGTCATCAAATGAAGTAGCTCTACAATAAAATCACATAGGATAGTACCTGAAACTGGAATAGTATCAGAGGGATCCCGGTCAAAACAGGGGATATTTGTTCCATAAATCCTCTCCTGCAAAGACAGATAAGTCAAGACTTCACATCAGACTCTGGTCATAATAAACCATTTATGTCTCAGAGCATTAGATTAACAGATCTCCCACATGCTTTGTATAAATCTACCAAACTCAGCCTGTCCTCAGGTTGCACCTACAACTGCCCTTTGAAGGTAGACACAACCTCAGTCTGCTCAGAAGTTGCATGCCCATATAAATGCAGTACAGTTCTTGCCTAACAGTGGGGCCAGTTACCTCACTCCATGCCACACTGTTCAGCTATGCGACATCTTGTGTGCCTATCCCTGTAATATCCCAGCATGAAACCATACCTTTGTCATCAAGCCATGAGCTTGCCTTCTCCACATGCAGCCCTCTACATGCAGCTAGCAGTTTGCCTTCCTGACTCTTTCAGTTTGCTTCCTACTGATGGAAATATTCCCAACTTCTACTGTTAGTGAAGGCTGGTTGCCAGTATGCCAGAGCAGACCATCATACAAGATGCAGGGACATGTGTTTGTTCCAAATCTGTCTACAGAACTCAAGCAGGCTAATTTACCTAAGGAAAAGATACTTGTGTCCAATTCCTCCATTCTGGCTTATTGTTTTTAAAAAGGTAAACCACAAACACAGTGTTTCTTCTTGCCTCTTACATCATAGCTACTGATAAAAAAATCAGCTAGGAGGTAGTGCTGTCCCATGCAATGGCATTATATTAAAATGAGAAGGGAAACATGTATTATTATTTCAATGATCTACAGGCTATTATGAGTGCAGATGTGGTCTAGACACTGCTCTGGGTCGTGAAAATCAGCATCACCATGTCCCTCTGTAGCTGCTTGGAAGCACCAAGTTCTGTTAAGAATCAGAGTATTACAACTAAAAACAAAACAAACCAACAAAACAAACAAAAACATAGCTGTTTATCTCCACTTGTCTAATATACAATTATCTCACAAAAAGAAGAAAAATAAGAAAATCCATTGTTGTTCTGTTTTCCTGTGATGTAAATGAGATTAAGCCAGACCCATACAGTGGCACCATGCTGATCTGACCTGGTTTCCTCTATGGTAGGAATAAATGGTCCCATTTTCACTGTCGTCTTATTTCAGCAAATTAACTTTTTTATCCAGATGTTTTAAAAAAAAGGTTCTTAACAAAGAAGGCATGGCTTACTTGTCGCGGAAGGGGTAATTAGCTACTGCAAGACGATTTTTAAAAATATTAATATATAGTTTATTAATATTAAATAATCGGAACTCGCACCACCCCGACCACCATTTAATAATAATAATAATAATAATAACAGGCTCTTTGCAACGTCATGGAAACTATATACAGGTTATAACAGGATCTGGAAATAACTATTAAATACATACATTAACCAAACTCGAATTAAACTGGAAGAGAAGGCTTTGCGGCTAGTATGCCGCTTACGGTCAGTACGCCGCTTGCTCACTAGATGGACACAAGGAGCAAGTTTCTGCTTATGGCAGAAGGCAGTTACTAATTATAAGAGGCTTTGGTATTTACTCGTAAAAGACATTGTCTGACAGTACCCAAGGCTCATTGCAGGGTTGCTGTCGGTAGCCGTCAGTGGCTTTAGAGTTTNTGGGGCAGTGTGGCTGGAGAGCTGCCTGGCAGAAAGGGACCTGGGGGTTGTAATAGACAGGCAGCTGAATGTGAGCCAGCAGTGTGCCCAGGTGGCCAAGAAGGCCAATGGCATCCTGGCTTGGATTAAAAATGCTGTGGCCAGCAAGAGCAGGGAGGTGATTGTCCCCTTGGATTCAGTTTTGGTGAGGCCACATCTGGAGTATTGTGTTCAGTTTTGGGCACCGAAATGTGGAGGTGCTGGAGCAGGTCCAGAGGAGGGCAACAAAGCTGGGGAAGGGCCTGGAGAATAAATCTTATGAGGAGCAACTGAGGGAGCTGGGGATGGTTAGTTAGAAAAAGAGGAGGCTGAAGGGAGACCTCATTGCTGTCTGCAACTACCTGAAGGGACATTGTGGAGAGGCTGGAGCTGGTCCCTTCTCACAGGGAGTTGGACACAGAACAAGGGGGAATGGCCTCAAGCTGAGAGTGGGGAGGTTTAGATTAGACATTAGGAAACAGTTTTTCATGGAGAGAGTGGTCAGGAACTAGAATGAGCTGCCCAGGGAGGTGGTGGAGTCACCCACCCTGGATGTGTTTAAGGGTCATTTGAATGTGGTGCTTAGGGATGTAGTTTAAGGTGAATCTTGTAGAGTAGGGTTCTAGGTTGGACTTGGTGAACTTGAGCATCTTTTCTGACCTGTGTGTTTCTGTGATTCTGTGATTTAGTGTCCCAAAGGGAGCATTTTTTAATTAGGCTATAACATACTGTCATCCATCTGCCCCCCTCCCTGGAACACCCTCGGTCCACATGATGCAAACAGTCCTACTATACCTGAGATGTTTCTTTGGTGTTTGACGTCTCTGGGAAAGATGAGTAGTTACTATTTCTATATGTAAACAAATATGGATTTTCCTGCAGAGTGAAGAGAGTTTGTTTACCAATGCTGGCGGAAACAGTCAGCTGATGTTAAAACTTTCTGGCTATATTAAAAAAATTAATAAAATCTTTACAGTACGAATTTTCAAATGAACATGGGGCTACTGAAGTAAACCAGGTTAGACTTCAAAATTATGCCATGGTATGCTCTAGGCACAGCACCACATCTTACCTTAAACTTAACATCAAACAAAACACATAATTCAGTTTCTTTGATGTTTTAATTGCTGTTCAGTGAAACTTCTGCATTGTATCACTGTCAAATTACTGAAGTTAGACTTTAAATGCAAGGAACATTCAAGAACCTGTCCTTTGAACCTCAGATGCTCAGACTCTGAAGATACTCCTGGGCTACTGATAGCTCCAGGGACTAAAATAGTTAACATCAGACAGTCAAATCACAGAAAAGCTAAATTATATAAAATCCATGGGTTCAGTTTTATCAATTCAAGTTAGCTGGTTATATTTTGAATTAAAAAAAAATCTGATACAATAAGATGATTTAACTGATTTTTATCAAAAATACTTTTAGAGTTTCATCTTTATAAAATAAAGAATCTGCCTCAATGAACTTTAAGAATGCTCATCTCTTAACCATACAATATCTTAGGCAAGGGCANTAACCTGTACTAGTGGGAGGTGTCCCTGCCTATGACAGGGGGTGGGAACTAGATGATCCTTGAGGTCCCTTCCAACCTTACCATTCTATGATTCTATGATATTCCCAAGAGCTTCAGAAAATTACAACAGCATTTGAAAACTTGAAAATTTTACAAAGAGCAAAGAAAATCTCACAATAACATGGAAACCCTTTTACCTGAGATGGGCACTGGACCTGAAGTATTTTTGTGGCACTGTAAGGCTGTTTCTGTCCAACTGGCTCCATCTGGAAAGGGAGAAAACAGAGGAATTATACACATGCAGTGTGGGGGAGAAAAGGGAGAGTAACAGTACCTCAAAGGTTCTACAGGTAATGTTTTTGAAACATGCCTTTTTAAACTAGTTTTGCTTATAACAAATTTTATCTATAAACAACAATACCACATGTATACCTGTGAAAAGGAAGAGACTGAAAAGAAGGCCTCTCACGTGCCTTCTGTCATGCCATCACTGTCATGCCATCACTGTTAGAACAACCATCCACACACTAACTCTGCTCTGGAGAAGTAAGTGCTTTTCCCACAAGGCACTGATCTCGTACCAATCAAGTCACTATTTATCAGCTCAACCACAGCAACTGTAGAGATGCTCCAGTAGATCATAGTTTAAACCACCCTCATGATTAGTTCTCCCTCCTTATGGCATGCAGTTTTAACTCTACTGCAATTTGCAAGCCAGTTTTACTCCACTGGGTAAGAGAAAGCAGAGAATGGATTGCCACAGCTCAACTGACAGCTAACAACTCCCTGCAGCAGTCTGTCCATCCTCCTAGGCCTCATCCACTGCATTTTTTACCTTCTCCCAGGCTCTGAAACCATGCTCATGAACACGTGAGAAAGGTATGGTTGAGAGTTTGTAATTTTATATGAAAACTATGAATTCTAAAGGAAATACACAAGGTTTTTGTGTGGGAGGAAAAGCACCTTCGAGTAGACTGAAACTGTGAAGTAAAAGCAGCATTACTGAAACTCCTTGAAAAACTAAAACCCTTCTATTTGGCAACAGATCTATGTTGCATTAATCTCCTCCCTTCTGTGTTATGATCATTATGTAATCCCTTTGCTGCAAATTCATTTTGCAGCAGTGAGAAACAAGGAACATAATACACAAAGGTCACACATCAGTTCTCTGGTGGCTATAAACAATGTTACAAAAAGTCTGCTAATTTATTTCACCTTCAGAACCATTTCCTTATCTGCATTGCCATACGTGTTAGACACCATCAAAAGGTGCACTGCAATCCTACACAGAGACTTGAAAATATTTCTGTTTGTTTGCCTTCTAACAAGATGGAGAGGGGACACCTTCTCATGGAAGGTCTGCTCTGTTTGCACTAGCAACAGTGGCTGCCAGAAGCAGTGGACTATGTGAGAAACAGGATTGAAGGGACTGGAAGATACAACAACAGGCTTGACATGATCAATACATACTGGGCGGGAATGTTATATTCTGTTTTGGTTGTTCCACCAATGAAAATAATGGTAAGATTCAGAGAAATAGAGGTTTAGAGTTGATATTCTTTGAAAGAAGCATTTGAAGAAATGAACTGTGCTTTAAAGGGAGACTGTGTAATCAAAGCAATGTCTCTGAAACAGGCAAAGTCATCAAGCTTGGAGAAAAGATAGAGTGGGAGATGGTACTTTCCCAAAACAGAATAGTTATTTAATGACAGCACAGAATCATCCCACAGAATATGGGACAGTGTTGGCATTTCTTGGGTAGGAATACATTTCAAACTGGTATTAGACACTAGTACATTGTTGGGAGTTTGGTAATGACAAAAAATTTTTCCAGGAGGTAGTTGATCTTAAATTGCTCAGAGACACTCCCAGCAAAGACTGACAGCTCCCATACAGCTCCAAGGTCCTGCTTAGCAAATTAGACACCAAGCATGCATTGTGGTCGGCCAACACTTCTCCTGAATTCTAGCACATCTGTTGTACAGGCCTGTGAGCGTGAGACTCTGTTCTGGTGCTGCAACAATTTCTAAGTCAGTGTAAAACCCCTGAACAGAGAATCACAGAATGCATTGCGTTGAGCAGGACCTTCAAAGGTCTTCTTTTTCAACCACCCCTGCAGTGAACAGTGACACCTCCAACTAGATTAGGTAACTGAGGTCCCTATGAAGTCTGACCTCGAATGTCTCCAGGAGGCACCACCTCCCTGGGCAGCCTGCTCCACTATTTTACCACTCTAATTGTAAAGAACTTCCTCTATGTTCAACCTAAATCTACCCTGCTCCAGTTTAAAACCATTGTGTCTTGTCCTGTTACTACAAGCCCTTCTAAACAGTCCTTCCCCAGCCTTCCTGTAGGTCCCCTTCAGATATTAAAATGCAGTTATAAGGTCTCCCTGAAACCTTCTTCAGGCTGAACAGCCCCAATTCTTTCAGCCTGTCCTCTTAGGAGAGGTGCTCCAGCCCTCTGATCATCTTTGTGGCCCTCCTCCAGCAGGTCCATGTCCTTCTTGCATTGGGGACCTTATAGCTGGATATGTTATTCCAAGTGAGGTCTCACCAGAGGAGAGTGGAAGAATCACCTCTCTTGATCTGCTGGCCATGATTCTTTTGATGTGGCCCAGGATGTGATTTGCCTTCTGGGCTGTATTGTTTGCTCATGTCCAGCTTCTCATCCACCAGTACACCCAAGTCCTTTTCTGCAGGGCCACTTTCAATTTCATCACCCCCTGGCCTGTATTGGTATCAAGGATTGTACTAACCTAGGTGCGGGCCCTTGCACTTTGCCTTATTGAACCTTATGAGGTTTACCTCAGCCTCCTTCTCCAGTCTGTCCACATACCTCTCAATGGCATCCCGTACTTCAGGGTCTTATCAACCACATCACTCAGCTTGGTATCAGCTGCAAACTTGCTGAGGGTGCACTCAATCACGCTGTCTATATTATTGATGAAAATATTGAGCAGCACTGGTCCCAATATGGACCCCTGAGGGACACCACTTGTCACCCATCCCCATCTGGACATCAAGCCATTGACCATTACCCGTTGTACGTGATCCTCCAACTCATTCCTTGTCCACTGAACAGTCCACTCATCAAATACCTCCCTTTCCAGTTTAGAGAGAAGGATGTTGTGGGTAACTGTGTCAAAGCTTTACAGAAGTCCAGATAGAGGACATCATCTCTTGATCTTCCCTTGTTCACTAATATAGCTATGCCATTGCAAAAAGCCACTAGGCTGGTCAGCCAAGACTTGGGAGTTATCCTTGCTCAGTAATTTCCAGGGTCATCTTTTTTCACCCTTGTTCAAAACCAGCACATTTCCCTTCTTCTAGTCACCAAGGACTTCACCTGACTGCCAAGACTTTTCAAATACAATGAGTGGTTTTGCAAGTACAGAGAGTAGAAGAGAGGCAGAGGCACTCTCCTGCAGTGCTGTTCTCATTCAGGTTCTTGCCTGTTTTCAGTCTCTCAATTGCAAGATAGGTGGTTTTGTGATATTTTCTGTTACTCAGAAGAATGCCAAACACAAAAGCAGTTCTTTACAGAGAATAAAGGAACTTTGCCCTTAGATATATTTCCAGAGGTAAAATTCTAAGCATTGACCAAAATTAATCCCTTGGGCTCTCTGTGGTAAACAGCCAAGCTGTCCAAGTTAACAGCCAGCCTCTCTCAGCTTTTTCTAGCCACCCAAGGTCATTTAGCTGACTGTTCTCTGATGTGCTTAACACGTGAATTGCATTACTCCTAGATAGCTAGAAATGTTTTGGTAAAATACCCAGCCATGCCCTAGGACAGCTGCTAGCTCAGCTTCTTCTCAGGTTGAAGTGTAGTCCTAGTTCCAATTGCCACAAGATTTCCAAAGGTTGTGCCCTTTAGCCAACAAGCAGGAAATCATTCCAAGTGGCTGGTAACAAACCTCAAAATAAGGGCTGCCTGATAGACAGCAGAAAAAGGGAACCTCTCTGAATGCAGTGCTCAGGCAACTCGTTCTGCTGAGTTTCCTGCTCATCAAGTCATGATCTTGATTTCCTGTCAGTTCCCAATATATCATTGTGGGTCAGTTTGTTTTATTTTTAAAGCAGTTGGCATAAACCACTAGTTGGGTTTCCAAGTAGAACTGGAGAGACCTTTACCAGGTGAGGATACCTGCCAGTGCTTTTTACATTTAAAATATTTTCCATATCATAATGGCAGAATGCCATTAGAGACAGATATGGAACATACCCCAAAAGATGTCTTTTTGATGATTACCAGCTCTGCTAAGAAAATTCTACTAAAACAAAGAGGAATCAGGAAAGCAGAGGGGAAAAGCAGTTGTAAAGAAAATACTACCATTCCTGTAGTTCCCTTTCAACCCACTAGCAGGATGTAGTTTTGCCACATTTTACTCTTCTTGTACATCACCTAGGGGGTCCCCTCACTAAAGGAAGCACCTTAAACTGAGGAAAAACACTAAAATAAAGCAAAGTTATTATTTGTTTCCTTTATGACAGTCCTCTGATTCTGGTGGCTCTTCAACATGCTCACTGCCCAAGTCTGGAGAGCTAGCCCTAGCACAACCATCCTTAGAAGTTCCACTTCATTTTGCTTATAGTTTTTCACCTCTGTTTTGTCCATAAAATGCTCCTAGTAGTTAAAGTGACTAAAATAGATTAACACACCAAAGAATAAGATGCTCGAGAGCAGAGCCCAGGAAGCCAAATAAAGTCTGCAAAGAAAAGGGTTAGGGGCAGAAAAGTGAAGCAAAAGAAAGAGGAAGGCTCTTTCTGCTGACAAAAGCTGCAAATTAAAAATATCATTGGAAGGGATAGAAGGGATTTGTGTAAGAGTTTGAGAGGGCAGAAAAGAGACAGTGCTAAGTTGACTGAGGGTGTCTGTATGCGTTAAAGTTCAGAAGGTAAATCCTGGCCTTCTCCCCTTCTGTAGTACCTGGATCTGGAGGATCTGTTTCAGACTGGGAATGATACTATCGTAAAGAATATTCAATATGCCTAGTATTGGATTCTGCATAAAATGAAGTCTAAAGAGTCAAACAGTAAGAGACCATAGGAAAGCAAACAAACAAACAACAGACAAACAAGATTCCCCCCAACAACAAAAAAATAAAACAAAAAAAAAAGCAGCCCACAGGAAAACAGAGAAGGACATCACTCAAACGTGAGGACCAGTTTCCTGCTACTAAGCCTCAGAAAAGAAGGTTGATATATAGTCACATTTAGATGGATCTCAGAATCT
The DNA here is from genome assembly GCA_013399055.1 of Ramphastos sulfuratus. Lineage (NCBI taxonomy): Eukaryota > Metazoa > Chordata > Aves > Piciformes > Ramphastidae > Ramphastos > Ramphastos sulfuratus. The sequence continues at coordinate 7,647 of WBNM01032347.1, read as the reverse complement.
GACAAATTAAGTTCAGTTGTCGGCATCAATTTCTGCTGGAGAGGCACAAAATGGGCTGGGAAACTAGTGGCACTGTGGTCCCTCTCCAGGTGGAAGCATTCATTTTCTGCACTATCTGCAAACTCATTCAGCATTTCATTTTAAAAATGTGCTGCTGTAACAACTGTGCTAAGCAGATGCAAATGGCCACTTCTCACAGCAAATTGGATGTTCATGTTTTGTGCAGCTAGCTCCCAAGTAGCCTCAACATTTCTAATGGTTACTATCAGAGGATAATACGCAAATTGCTTTCTACCATCTCACAGATCATGCTTAGGTGACAGTAATGGTATGATCTAGGTAAAAAAGTTCAACATTGATGGGGACCCTAAGATGAGCAGTAAAAATAACTCCGTTTCTTTACAGAGAAATGCCAGGAACAATGTTTAATTCACACTTCAAGAATCTGACTTTCAATGTTTGCNATGGGTTTAAACTGTCAGAGGGAAGATTTAGACTAGATGTTAGGAGGAAGTTCTTTCCAGTGAGGGTGGTGAGGCACTGGAACAGGTTGCCCAGGGAGGTTGTGGCTGCTCCCTCCCTGGAGGTGTTCAAGGCCAGGTTGGACGAGGCCTTGAGTGACCTGTACTAGTGGGAGGTGTCCCTGCCTATGGCAGGGGGTTGGAACTAGATGATCCTTGAGATCCCCTCCAACCTTACCATTCTATGATTCTATGTATCTTATCATGGCATATATTTTATGACATAAGAACTGAGGCAGGAACTTTCACATCATCACAGATAAGGGTAAAGTAGATAACTAGATGCAGCAGGATTGTTCCAAGGTTAGAGCTTCAAGGGCTGATGAATTTTTAACTCTTCGGCTCCTACCAACTAACTAAGGTCCTACTAACTTTAACTCAAAGATAACATCAGTGGTACAGACAGTGAGATCGATTGCACTCTCAGCAAACATGCAGATGACACCGAGCTGAGTAGTACAACTGACATACATGAGGGATGAGATGGCATCCACAGAGACCTGCACAAGCTTGAGAATTGGGCCCAAGTGAAATTCATGAGGTTCAATAAGGCCAAGATGCCCAATTTCTGTAAACATTTGAGGTCAGGTTAGATAGGGGTCTGAACAATTTGATCTAATTGAGTCACAGAATCACAGAAACATCTAGGTCAGAAAAGCCCCTCAGGATCACCAAGTCAAACCTAGAACCCTAGTCTACAAGATTCACCTTAAACCGTAGCCCCAAGCACCACATCCAAACGACCTTTAAACACATCCAGGGTGGGTGACTCAACCACCTCCCTGGGCAGCTCGTTCTGGTCCCTGACCACTCTCTCCATGGACATTAGGAAAAAGTTTTTCAATCTAAACCTCCCCACTCTCAGCTAGAGGCCATTCTCCATTGCTCTGTCTCCAATTACCTGTGAGAAGATGTCCCTGCTCCCTGTAGGTGGGTTGGACTAGATAACCTTGAAATCTCCATTCCAACCTCAACTATTCTACAATTCTATGATCTTTAATTAAACTGACTGTGTGGTTTTTCATCTAGTTGAATAGAAGTCTCCTCATGCAAATCCTGCTTCTTTAAATGATAATGACCAGGACTAAAACAGCATTACCTCTGTCAGAATTAGACATAAAAGGGAAAAAAGAACATGGTAGCCTTCACAAATTTATTTTTAAATGTGGTTTACTAAAAGGTGATTGCAGCATAGACTTTTTTTCCCTTCATGCTTAGGACAATTCTGACAGCCACAGGAACAGTAGGTACTCTCAAATGAAAATCTTATTAACATGTGGATTGCAAACCAAACAAAAAAAAATGTCTTTTATCTCTAACTTAATTGTCCATTGCAGATTCTTTTTAATTAAAATAAATAATTAAATATTATGTGTGTTATAAGAAGGTTATTGGGGGGGGGGGGGAAGGCAGAAAAAAATTGAAAGTTTCTAAGTCAGAATGAATAGTAAAATCAAAGTCTTATCCAAAATCATTGATATCAGGGTATACCCAAACATAATATGTACTAAGCAATAACATCCCACTTTGACGAGCAAGTGAAGAAATGGGAGGTACTATTCAATAGGAGACAAAAAGAAGGCATCTGGTTTGGGACTCATCAATTTTAAAATTCAAACCCCTCCAGCTGTACACAGATCCACCCAGTCACACACACAACTACTGCATTATCAGTAGCTCAAGTCTGCAAAAGTAAACAGCCTTCTACAGAATTGGTCATCATGTTGGAGTTCTAGTGGGTCAGAGAAACCATGTTTCTTTCAAATGTCCTCTCTCACCAGTTAGAAGGCATTATTTGTGATTTTCCTCAGCTGTGTAGGACATCCAACTCTTGGGGAAGTAATGGGAGCTTCATGAGGCTATCAACTTTTTATTATGAACAGCATCAGAAAAACTGCTGTTAAGGAGGAGGTAGTGTTATGAGACTCATTACTAAAGAGGAGGGATGGATACAGAACATAGTATAAAGAAGAGTAAAATTTCTATAATCTCAGTTTAGGATGAACCTGAGTTGTTACTGTGCCACACAGAGGTGAGACTAGCAAAAGAAGGGTCTGTCACAGCTCATTTACTCCCTGTGACTTCCCAAAGGGTTATTTCAGAACCCTCTCTGAAAAGCCCTTGGTAGTAAGCAGCAGCCACGGCACAGCAAAATATTTGTCTCGGGAGTATAGGGCATTTAACACTACTGAAAGGCAGTCTCTCTGCACAACTGAGGATAGCATCATGAAGTGCTCCTTTCCTATAGTCTTCCTTCCTTTGCACCCTTGCTGCTCAAAGTCTGGCCCATGGAGATGCTACTAGGCATCTGTAGTAAGTCTAGTAAGAAACAGTTCCTGTGGTACTGCTCACCATGTTGTTCCAGAGGACCAAAGCCATGGAAATATAATCTTCTTCCAGAGTTTCCCCTTGTGTCTTTGATGTGGTATTAAAACCATCCCTGCCCTGAAAGAGAAAGCATTTCAAGCATGAGAAAACATTTAAAAGTATGGAAAGATATTGAGCCACAAAAGGTCTCATTGTGTAAAATATTAATATCCACAATAACATCAGTCTCGTGTACTCTCGTTAAGCCACTTGTTACTGATCTGAGTTACCGCTGTTGTGCCAAGACAGAACAGATGCTGTTCTTATGATTGCTGTAATTACCACTGTAAGGCAGCAGTGAAGAGACCACACATTAACAGGACTAGACTAGACCAACAATAAAGATTCATCATGATAGTAACACATAGGAGATCGGGGAGAGATGCAGATGTGATGCCATGAACGTTTTGAATAAACAACACTTTCTCCAGATAACACTTGTGTGCATTTAAAAAGTGGAAACGTGCAGAATTTGTGGAAATCAGGGAATTATTTGGCCTCAACTATGGGTAAAGTGGAAGAAAAAAAAAACCACACTTGGATTTTATTTTAAAGTTGGAACAATTGTCAGAATTGACAGAACTGTTCTAGTAGGAGGTGTCTCTGCCTATGGTTGGGGGTTGGAACTGCATGATCTTTGTGGTCCCTTCCGACCTAAACTATTCTATGATACTATATCATGCTTATTTTGAAATGAAAGTAACTGTTGAAAGAGTTTAAAGGATTACACATGGTGACCCGCAGGTGTGCCACAAAACAGGAGGGTCCACCAATGACATAAGGTGGCATTTAAGGCACTAACAGAGCAATTTACTAGAAATTAATCCATGAAAATTAGAAGTTTTCTGTGATGGTTTGGGAGTTCCCCGCCCCCCACACACTTTGTAAAATGACCCAGACTAGACTCAGCCATCTGGAAGTTAAGAGATGAAGCTCTATTTACAGCTTAGCACAATATACATGCAGATCTATGCACTATATACAGGAATATTTACAGAAATATACAAGGTAAAGGTAAGACAGAAACACAACACCCCTCCCAGAAATCAGAGACCCCAGGAGGGGCTCCCAACCACCCTTCCACCTTCTCCCCACCCCTATACCTTACCCCACAGTTTGCTTTAAGTGCAAAGTGAGTTTGGAGGATGGGCCGGGGGGGTTAGAAGGAAAGTGGTTAGTTAGGTTACTCAGCAGAGAGGAGAGGACCCACTAGCTCCCAGAGAAAGACTGAGAGACTGTGTTATCTATGTTTTGAGTTCTTATTCTTAAACATCTCAGCAAGCCTATGAGTGAAGTAGACATCATCATTTCCTTTTCACAGCCTATAATATAATTTTCTCTATTAAAATATTCCAATTAGCCTCAAACCAGCACATTTTCCATTTGGATATGGACTAGCCATCAACAGGACAAGCCTAGCATGAGAAAACCCAGCAGCAAAGAAAAGATTTTGCAGCACAGCAGATCTTAATCTTCCTGAGAAACAGATTTCCCAGTTTACTTTGTTTCAATACTGAACTGAGGAGGGGGGGGCGGGGCAGGGAAACAAGGGAACTAAAACATATTCAGGGAGCTATTATGATGCCCAGGAAGCATGAAATTATTATCCAGGAAGTAATATTTTCCCTCTTCATTGCCAAGTCTCAGAAAACCTTGACAATTGAACTTTAAAGTTAATTTATGGTAAAACCATATCTGGCATTGCATACAATCCCATCTATATTCATTCCCCATTGGTTATACTAGATAGAAAATCTGGACAAAATTAATTCCCAGATTCTATTAATCTTATTGCAGGGAGGTAACTCTACTTTCTAACATAGTTCACAAAACCTTTATCATTTTCTCCCTTACCCATTTTTTAATACTTCCTGTTACCAGCTTTTTGCCTTTGTTGCCAAATACACATGAGTATAATCAGGGATGAATATGCTGATGGCTACAAAGTTAATAGAAAAATTTCCAGACACTCGTGATGTAACCTACAGACATGCCATAACTTGATTTCTCTAGGAACATCATGTCCTAAAACCACAGGATCTCTGGTGCTGTTTGAAGCAAGCTCCACTTTCAGGACCCCTATGTTTGATCCTGATGTGTGTTCTGCATGTGCCTGACCAGCCTTGTCTTCTAGTGTTACACACAGTCTCAACAGGAAAAAGCCATCTGAATATTACATGCAATCTCAACAGACCCAGAAAGAATGGTGCAAATGAAGTTTACTTACCAGCCTGATCAGTAGATTACTTTCTTGAAGAGAAGGCTGAAGAATGACAGTGAAGTCATTCTTTTGATCAAGCCTCTTATAGTCCAGTAGCTTTTCCCAAGCATCCTGAATAGACCATTAGGTAAGTATTATCAAGTAGAGAGTGTATAATACACATGCAGTTTGTTACAGCTTAAGCCAAACTAGGATTATCTCCATTCCTAATAAACTACAAAAATAAAACTCTGTAATCCAGAACGAAGACAATAATTTAATGAAGTCATCTAGCACAATAATTGGAGACTCCTTGTGGCTGTGAGAAAGCTACACTGATTTACCATAAGCTTCTTTGAAAGAGCAGCAAACTTAGCAAAGCGAGGGAAGTGATGTGAAGGGAGGGATGTGGACATGCTGGAGAGTGTCCAAAGAAGGGCCATGAGGATGCTCAGAGGGCTGGAGCACCTCTGCTATGAGGACAGACTGAAAGAGTTGGGGCTGTTCAGTCTGGAGAAGAGGAGGCTCCCAGGTGACCTTATTGTAGCCTTCCAGTATCTGAAGGGGGCCTACAAAAAAGCTGGGGAGAGACTTTTTAGGCTATCAGGTAGTGACAGGACTAGGGGGAATGGAGCAAAGCTGGAGGTGAATAGATTCAGATTGGATGTGAGGAGGAAGTTCTTCAGCGTGAGAGTGGTGAGAGCCTGGAATGGGTTGCCCAGGGAGGTGGTTGAGGCCACATCCCTGGAGATGTTTAAGGCCAGGCTGGATGAGGCTCTGGGTAGCCTGCTCTAGGGTAGGGTGTCCTTGTTCATGGCAGGGGGGTTGAAACCAGATGATCTTTGTGGTCCCTTCTAACCCTGACTGATTCTGTGAAATGTCATGCTTATTGCCTCTCTGTCATCTTAAAAGGAATTCCAGCACAGCCGTCTTTGTATTAACAGAAAATTTCCCTCTTCTTTATCATCTAACAGGTTACTGGACAAGATGGGTTATTTCTTTGTTGAGATATGACAAGTAATTCTAGATTGACAAAAGCTATATAGTCATTAGAAATCTGTGCTCATTCAGGTATAGAGAGAACATATCCCTGATGTTTCCGATATCAGAAATAGGTCAAGATTTCTCAAATTCCTCACTGCTCCTCTTCCCTTAACTCCTTACTTCTGTCCAATCTGGAAAATAAATAGATGTGTCTAGTAATGTGAGAGCCAAACAACACAAAAGAAGTCATACCTGATAGGACCACCTCAATATGTTATCATTGAATACGGAGTGTTCGCCAAAGCAACCGCACTGATTACTGCGGACAAGAACGAAAAACGTGAAAGAGGTTGTGAATTTTAAATAAACAAGGCAGACAGCTGTTATGAATATTCAAATTTGATATTCAGTAAATATTAAAACTTTATTAACACGAATTACCACGCCAAACAAATACACACCCCTAAATAGTGAACTATTTACAATTTACCAAAGTCTGAATACCCAGATGGGAATCATTTACACAAAAGACATAAAGGAAAATTTAAAGTAGCTTAGAGAAAGATATTTGTATCTCTTTATTCCAAGGGTGAGGAGCGGCAATCGCCGCTGCCAGCCACAAAGTGGATTCCCCTTGCCCTGGGCAGGGCCATTGGCGGGAAAACCAGAGACGCCAATAGATTCAGCAGCCACATTTACTCACTCATCAGCACTGAAATGATAAACGAGGAAGTTACAACTCCAATTTTATGCTCTTGAAGCAATCACGAGGCATAGAGGGTAGCCCAGCCTGAACATGCTGCCGAAACAAAAACAAAGCCTAGCCTGCAATACCCCGCCACCGGAGAAGGAGGAGCATAGCCCAGAAGCAAGTGAGGTCAAGCCCCCTCCAGAGCAAAACCCCTTCAATTACTCCTCGAGGCAAAAGAGGCCACTGGCAGGAGAGAAATTTGAAACCCAGCCAAACAGACAGGGTATCAGCATTGCAAGCAAATGCTTGGGGCCCATTTTGCCCCAGCAGGACAACAGCATGAACTTTATTAGGTCACTGATATGCATGTATTGAAGAATAAATCATTGTATTGAGAAAGCAGTTTGGCACATCCTAATTTTTTAATATAAACTTAGAGTTATATATACTTCCACATGCAGAGTTTTGGATTGCTTCTCAATTTGAAGGCCTATTCAGATGAAGAAACCACACAGGACTAGAATTAGCACAGAATCTCACAAGCTAGCAGCATGTTCAGGGTGAAAATAGAGGCTGCACTAGTTTTCAAACAGTTCCCTTTCCATAGTCACACAGGGCAGTCACTCAAAATGCTTCCACAGGAACTTTAGCATTAGTATTTGGCAACAAGACCTGTATCTAGAAATGCAGATGGAAGCTCAATGCTGCAAAACCTTACAAATGATAAAGGATGGCCTGGCACTGTAAGGCATCTCATCCAAATTTCTGACCTACAAGCATACTGCATGTTTCTGCGCCTAGTTGGAGAACTCAGACCTGCCAACAATGTGGAAAGAAACAATATAAGATACATTTAAGATTATAGAATGATTTAGGTTAGAAGG
>WBNM01032345.1:0-21802 GCA_013399055.1 Ramphastos sulfuratus | reverse complement strand
TTAGGCCTACCATGACACACATGAAGCACAGGATGGTGGGGATTGTAAAACGGTCTACACTGCCTCTTTGTATTGTGGGGGCTGGACTTCTTTTTATTTAGTATTTATTCACAGTTTACCAGTGAAATTTGGACTATTCAGCATTCTTTACCATGCTGGTGAGACAAAGATTTCTAATAGTTCTCAAATAGCCTCTATATTTAAATTTATATACTTTATGTATGGATTTGATGATTTTTCCTAGCTCCACCAGGCTTTTGCCTCATGTTAGTCACATCCAGATGCTGTTACTGATCTTCAGCAACAAAGAGCATCAGTAGAAGAGGTATTCCTTCTGTAAAGCACCACATGGTGAGTGATGGTGGCAGGTTATGGCAATAACTATATAATTACCTGTAGAATCGTATTTTGGCAAGCACACTGCAGAATGACCAGCTGCTCTGAAACAATGGGAAGCAGACCTCTATGCTTTTAGTGACACACCTATTCTACCATTCCCTTCTTGGGAGACATTAGGATTGTAGCAAAATCTTCCACTAAAAAAACAGTTTCTAGTTTTACGAGCATTTCTACACAACTCATGAAATAAACAAAACCAGGGTCTGTGCACAGCCATAAGGCTTGAGAAATTAATCCTTTTTATCCATTCAATGATTTGTTAACTCTGAAACCTAATGATAGTGATTTTTAATATTTATGGTAATTTCCTTCCCCCTTACATCAAGATATCAAGTTTCTGCCTTAAATCACAGCCAACTTCATTAGTCACAAGGAAAACAGATCTTATCCTTGCACATGGCTTCCCCAGTCTGTTAGCTTTGGGAAACAATGATATGTTTTGAAATTCAACATCTAGAGTAATTTCAAAACAGAAAAACTTGAAGATGACTTTATACTAATTTGGTAAAAGCTTTCATTAAAACCACATCATCTTAATCTCATACATTTTCCCATTGGCTGTCCCTGGTTCATATGAGTTATGTGCTAACAGTTTTGGCCACAGAACTTACGTCCAGTCCATGGAAGATTCTGCAGAAATTTTTGCTTCTGTTTTCAATGGCAAATCACAGAATTGTCAGAATCAAAGAATTGTCAGAATCAAAGAATTGTCAGAATCACAGAATTGTCAGAGTTGGAAGGGACCTCAAGGATCATCTAATTTCAACACCCCTGCCATGGCTAGGGATACCTACCACTAGATCAGGTTTTATCACATTTCATGTTCTTCAGGAGAGAGGTTCCACTAGTAAAAATTAGTTCTTTGCTTTCTTTTACATCAGTAACCTGCTTTTTTTCAGTTTGACATTTGGCAGCCTGAAAATGCAGTATGCTGCTATTGACTTGACTAGATTTAATACTGATAAATAAAGATGAAAAAACAGAATTAGGCTACATGCTAATGGCCATATCAAATCCAAACCAATTAATAGTATTTATTTAATAGAAAGTGCTAAATGCCAGTGCAACAATACTGATCAGCTTTTCAGTTTGTGGTTTGGATTCTTATAGTGTCATATACTACACTGTATTTAATCTTTTGCCCTAAGCAGTTTTCCTTGTGAGAGTGTTAACAGACAATTCATCTCCCTGTAACTTTCTTGCTCTTCGAACAGGCTCACTTTTAGCCTTAGTTTATCACTGAAACAGCATCTAAAGCAGTTTATTTCTGGTACTGTCCTCTAATACCAGGGCTCATTTTATTTATTTTGTCCAATGTCAAGCCATGTAATTCTGTGCTCAGGTGGACAGACAAGCAACTTTGACAATGAAACTTTTTTCAACGGTAGGCTTCAAAGAAGCTGTTGACTCTGGGTTCCACAGCAGAGATCAGAGAGTTGTCAGCAATGGCACAGAGTTGAGTTGGAGGCCTGTAGCCAGTGGTGTTCCCTAGAGATGAGGGCATTGAGTGCTCCCACAGCAAGTTTGATGATGACACAAAAATGGGGGGTGGGGTGTGGCCAACAGCCCGTAAGGCTCTGCTACCATCCAACGAGTTCTGGACAGGCTGAGTGCTGGGTGAAGACAAACCACATAAAGTTCAATAAGGACAAGTGCAGGGTCCTGCATCTGGGGAGGAATAACCACAGGCACCAGTACCGGTTGGGGGCTGCCCTGCTGGAAAGCAGTTCTGTTCAGAAAGACCTTGGAGTCCTGGTAGACAGCAAGTTCTGCAAGGGACAGCAATGTGCCCTTGTGGACAAGAGAGCCAATGCCATCCTGGAATGCATCAAGAAAAGAGTGTCCAGCAAGTCTAGGGAGGTTCTTCTCTCCCTCTACTCTGCCCTAGTGAGACCACACCTGGAATATTGTGTCCAGTTTTGGACTCCTCAGACAGAGACCTGCTGGAAACAGTCCAGTGGAGAGCCATGAGGATGACCGGGGGACTTGAGCATCATCTCCACAAATAAAGACTGAGAAACCTGGGACTATTTAGTCTGGAGAACAGAAGGCTGAGAAGGGATCTAATCAATATACAAATATCTGAGGGGTGGGTGTCAAGTGGATGGGGCCAATCTCTTTTTGGTGGTCAGCAGCAATAAGACAAGGAGCAAAGGCTACAAATTGGAGCACAGGTTTCATCTCAACATGAGGAGAAACTTCTTTACAGTCAGGATGACAGAGCACTGGAACAGGCTGCCCAGGGAGATTGTGGAGTCTCCTTCTCTGGAGACTTTCAAAACCCAATTGGATGCATTCCTGAGTGAACTACCTTGGGTAATCCTGCCTTGACAGGGGGGTTGGATGCTATGATCTCTGGAGGTCCCTTCCAACCTCTAAAGTTCTGCACATGGCTCTTCCTGGTGAGATCTTCAATATTTGAGAGTAACGGATAGTACAGGAGACAAGTTTTAGTCATCTTGGGTCTGATTCTCTTCGAACATAAAAAATATTATATTTATTGCATTCTTTCTCACTAGAATGACTTTTAAATTGTTGATTGCCAAAATGCCAATATTTGCTAGTATGAATTCCATAATTTCTGAAGAACACTATTTTCTAGTACAAACTGTCTAAATTGTAGTTTATTCTTAAGCTTATTTTAGTAATGAGCACATATAATAATCACATATACATCTTAATTCTATTTGTTTAAATTCAGTTTGTTTAAGAAGTATAAACACTTTTGCTTTTTTTCACTAATTTTAAGATATTCCAAGGAAGAGAGGAAATTCCTGACCATGACTGAGGTATGAATAAAAAGCATAATTTGATTTGTGTCTTTTCAACTGAAATTTTCACACAGATTAAAACAAACAAACAAACAAAACCCCTTAATACAAAAAGAGCAAAAATTACGTCATTGCTTTAGGATAGATATTTGTTATATTTTAAAGGAAAATAAAACAACTCCTACTAGAAGAAACGTTAGTGCAACAGGATCAGTAGCATAGATGCCTCAATTTCAAGGGACCAAACACATTATACAGGAGATAAATAATGAACAGTTAAAGAATCTTTTCAGATTTGGCATGATAGTAGCAAAAATCAGCTTGAATGCACATGTTTCTTTGTCAGCTTCTAGAGAAGCACATCCTGCTGTACATCTGGACCTGAGTAAGGCAATTGATTCTGTGCCACATGACATCCTGGTCACCAGGCTGGAAAAACATGGACTTGATGGGTGGAGCACTGCTGGATAAGGAATTGGCTGGATGGTCGCACGCAGAGAGTGGTGATCAACAGCACAATGTCCACCTGCAGACCAGTGACGAGTGGCGTCCCTTAGGGGTCTGTGCTGGGACCAGTGCTGTTTAACATCTTTGTCAGTGACATNAGTGAGGGTGTCAAAACACTGGAACAGGTTGCCCAGGGAGATTTTGGATGGTCCCTCCCTGGAGGTGTTCAAGGCTAGGTTGTATGAGGCCTTGAGTGACCTGTTTTTGTGGGAGGTGTCTCTTCCTATGGCAGGGGGTTGGAACTAGATGACCTTTGAGGTCCCTTCCAATCTAAACCATTCTATTATTCTATGATTTCAATATAACTACAAACAAGATTATGAGTTACCGTGTTGACAACATTAGGTGTTTTTTTTTTACTGAAAGGTTGACCTGAATGTGTATTCTTTCATGCTTCTTTCTCTCCTCATGTCAGATATATAAATTTTAAACATGATGAAGACTTGAGTCAGCAGAACAGGCAGCAAAATGCTCAATAGCTCTGAAATGTAAATGTTTTTATGATTCAAGGAAGCATTTAAATATTGGTAATATGGACTGCACAATTCTGGCTGTGTGATGCAAGGTGCTGAGTTACATCCAAATTTCCTATTTGTTGATTTCTGTACAAAGCCAGTAAAATGGCTGAAAAAATAATCCTACTCATGCATTTGAATCAGACCGCATTCATCTCTACCTCTTGACTGCAGCAATTTGAATTTTCACATATTTTCAGCATGTAATTCAGCAATTTCTGTTACCTTTTCCTATTATCTATGCAGGAAAACATTATTGTAGAGAAAGGCATTGTCAGAGGTTAGGCAGACCTTGATTTGTGACAAAAATAGATGTAACTAAAACTCATTACTTCAAAAGGTACAATGCAGCAAGTCTAAGAGCATTACAGAGGTGCCAGAAGAACTTGCTAGCCTTCCCATCTCTACAATGTCAGTTGATGGTGCTGCTGGTAAGCTCCTTAGCTGAGCTTTGCTTCAGGAAAAACTGGAGGATGACTTTGGGCTATCTGCTTGGCTGGTGTCATGCACGCCTGTCTGATCTTTAAAGCCTGGGGAAGTGCTCTTAGGTGGCAGCAGGAAGATGAGATTTGCTGCAGAAATCCTCCATCTAACCCGAGGCAAGATAGATGCTGCACGAGGCTGGTAAATGCCACACAATAAGCCCACCTCAGATCTGAGGAGGCAGAGTGGCAAAGCTGGTGCGACACCCATGTGACTATCATGGGAATGATGCTTCAGGGTGCTGGCTTCTTGCTTCTGCCACCAGCTTGGCCCCAGCTGGGCAAAGGTTCTCTCCATGTAGCCATACTGGGCAGTGCAAAAATACCCTTAACCGATTATACTAAAGCTTGACACGGTCGACTCATGGTTCAGATTTGTTTCCACCAAAATGAGCTGCCTGCTTCTTGTAACATCTTTAGGGAGACATGCAGTGCATGGTGAGTGATTTCATATCTCTGCTCCTGGCATGCTGCAGTTTCAACATATGGTGTGTGAAACTGATGGACTGGCATCTCTGTCACAGACCACCAGGTCCTGTGGTCTGCCAGTGGATGATTATTTCCCTTGGCTTTGTCAACTGGTTGGAATAGCAAGAGTTGTATGCAAATCATTGCACATCCCTGCTTGGACATCAACAGTGTGTCTTTGTGTGGCACTGTAAAAGACTTTTGACAAATAAACTGTATTTTTTCTGGAATACTCACAAATTCCATGTCTTGAGCTCCAGCTGCTCTGAATGGTGACAGTAAGGCTAGTAAGTTTGCAGCTTTGCAGTTCAGATCCAACTGTAATACACATACATTGAGAAAAAAAAACATTTCTATGTTTAGGAAGTGATCTACCCAAAACATCTCTCCATTTTGTCTAAACAAAGATGAAGTTCTGTATTGCTCCTGTGAAGACTCAACAATATTAGCAACTGCAATAAACCAAACTGTTGTTAAAATGATTCTTCCTGGCACTTCATCACTTTTTGGAACACAGTGCTGCTGGCATTTCATAGCTTAATCAATCCTAAAGCATACACAACTAAAAGCCAATGTGCTTGCAATGGAAAATCCTACTCTGCAGTATGCCAGTGCTATAGCTTACTAGACAAGTGAGGCTAAAGTAAGTTTGCTTTGTTAGGTGAGAATGCAGAATGCTTTAACTTGAGAAAAACTATATATCAAGTGCTACACACAGGTTCTTGGTTGGAGCTGCTTTTCAAGTATATATATGTAATTTTGGGTCTGTTTTTATTCTAGCATGCACCTGGATGAAACAAGAAAGCTCCTGTTGCTTTAAAGAGTTTTGAATTTAACTTCAGCTAAATTATTTACTTGTATGCATAGAAACACTTCTGCTTCTACTCATAATGACCCAAAAAAAATCACATTTTCTCAACAAATGCCAAAAGGACCACACATTGGCAGTGGGTTTGAGAAGAGATTACATTGCATCTTTTAAGAAAGTGTTTATTTTTTATTCAGCTTGGAATGTAGCTATTTAACATTTAAATGCAACTCCTGTTGCATGATGATTTCATGCCTCTCACTTTTCCTAGAAAAAGTTACTTTAGAACCCACAGATTTGTGATTAACTGGAGGCTATAGAAACCTAAGACAAAATTCATTATTATAGAATCGTAGAATTGCTTTGTATGGGAAAAACACCAAAGACCACTGAGTCCAGTGGTTGACATAACACCACCATGGCCATTAAACCATGTCTTGATGTGCTGTGTCTGCACATATTTTTAACACCTTCGAGGATGGTGCCTCCACCATCTCCCTGGGCAGCCTGTTCCAATGCCTGACCTCTCTTTCAATAAAGACATTTATCTTAATATCCAACCTAAACCTCCTCTGGTGCAACTTGAGGCCATTTCCTCTAGTTCTATTGGTTAATACTAGGGAGAAGAGACCAACCCTCACCTCACTACAACCTCCTTTCAGGTAGCTGCAGCTTATTGAAGTTGTAGTTGTTATCTTCCAACATTAGTCAGTGTGGTATATAATATCTGGTGTACTTTACTACTTACCTTACTTCTAGTTTATATTTCAAAATCTTATGGCAAATGTAGTATTTCACTTATTCACTGTATCTTTTTCAAGTTACTCAGTTTGTATTTTTTTTTTATCCCTTTCTCTATAGTTCTGTGGATTTTACTTTATTCCTCTCGTGTGTTCAAGAGAGTAGGCCTATGCCATTGCTTGTGACCTCATTCCATATGGATTCACAAAAAAGTGCTAAAACTGTTTTTGAAATGACTGGTTTCAGCCTGGTTTAACCTAATCATTTTAAGCACTGCAAAGCCCACTTTGCTGAGTTTTATTTTCTAGGGAAACTTCAAATTTAGATAAATTAAAAACGGAGGAATGGGATTCTTTGTCAATTTGCTGACTGACAGGGTCTGACCACATTTATGTCAGCAGTCATTTGAAAGCCTAATTCTGCTGCTGTGTTTAGTTTAGTCTACAATGATAATAGGTTTTTTCTACATGCAGATCCTCCAGAAAAGAGTGAAGTTAATGCTTTTATTTTACCAGAGGTTAATCCCACTGTAAGGAGTTTATTGAATCCCTGTGTAGATGGTTTAATTTGGAAGTCACATGGATTCAGTTCAGTAGAGCTGAAATCTCTTAGGGATTAGGCTAGTGACAGTTGCTTTCTTTCTGAATGAGAGAATCCACATGGAGCCTTAATAGGCCGTAACTTCTGCATATTGACTTCACCTCTTTGGCTAATTTGTCCTGTCTCCTCAAACAAAGTAGTCATCAATGTATTGCAAGTTGTACTTCAGTACTAACATTATTAGTCTGGTAACTGACTGCTTCTCTTTTGGAGTAAGCATGCTAATAGCAAGTATCAAGGGAAAAAAATACACAAGCCTGCTAAAGAAGTAATTGCATATGTGCTGTGAAAGTGAGATGTTTGTTCTCTTCATAAGTACCATGGAGTTTGAATTATCTGGTGGCTTGTGATAGCCCATGAAAATTATAGATAAACAGGATGGGAAAATGTCACAACACCTATTTTTTGTAATAGTTTCAAACAATAGCTTCAGCTATGTGTAGCATCGAGGTAGAACTGTGCACAGGGATCATTCTGAACCACTGAAAAATAATCATTTGTGAAATGGGGAGAAAAGACATTACATAATTTCTCCTAGAACACACAGATACAGATTATATTTTATTGGTAAGAAAGAAAACAGGAGTATTCAGCTGAAACGCTGCATCACATGCTAAAAACAAATTCTTTCCTTTTTTGTATTTCTAATGCATGCTTTGGTTCTTGGAACCTCACTAACGTCTAGCCTTTTGTCTTTACAGGTGTTCAAACACACCTACAACCTAAAATATAGTAAGAAAATCTGATATGATGGAAAGCGATCCTCACAATCACTGCCAACTTCTATTTCCACAAGAGAATTTCTGGGAATTGTCATCTTCCTCACAATACTACCCCCTTTGCAAAATCATGAGAAATTCCTGCATTTGCTTAAGGAAGGTAATCTTAGAGAATGTGTACCACTTGTGAAATTTAAGGGGTAGTTTTGGCAGCTAAGGAAGGAAACAGTGACCATGACCCACATTCTCACCCGTATATCACACCGTGACCAATAAGTAGCCCTGCCTCACCAGTCCAAACTGACCCACATGAGATACCATGTCTTCTGCATAGACCAGGCTGTGCCACATCAGGCACTTAACTAAGACTAGACAAAATGGAAATGGAAGTGACAACATTGAAGCCTGTTTGATACCATTTGTTTATTCATCTGAAATGACAGCATCTGTTTGCAGAAGACATAAATACTCATAATGCCTCACAAAAGGGTTGCAGGTAAGAAATGGTGCTGGGTTTGAAATATTCTTCTCTAATTTTGTGTTAGTCTACAACAAAGTCTGCTCATTCACTATCCAAATAATGCTGAGGATTTACTATTTAGAGCAATGCAAGAAAAATCTGTAAGCCTCAAAAACATACCAGACCATGTGTGGATAACGTGTCTTCTGTGACCTGCTTCAAGGTGCTAATCTCAGCAAATGACTGTCCTCTTTCTCCCAAGTTTGTGTTAACCCAGCAGGTGAAAACACCACACCAGGAACCCTTGACTCTGCTACTGATACTGAGGTCAGACATTTTTGGAGCTCCAGAGACAAAGGAATTTTGCTGTTGCTTAAAGTTCTCCATGCATCATTTCACAGTGTCCTTACAATGGCGAATAGCTTTTCCCATATTTGGAGAAAAAGGTATTTGCTGTTTAAGTCTTATTGGCGAATAATTATTTCCTGTTTAGTAACTGTATCCAGCTGCAGGCAGAGAACAGCTCAAAACCCTGTAACCTGACAATACAATCTGTAAACCTACTTACTTGCAGGCTCTGGAGTGCTGAGTTTTTCTCTGCTATGAGTATAAAAGTCACTAAGCAGCAGTAACGTGCTGTTTTCATCCATTACAGAGAAGGGTAGGTACATATCTCTTGCTAACAGCCACTGACTTATAGCTATTAATTTATATTTTATGTGAGCACATGGTCTTAAAAAATAGTAAGGAAAAAAAACAAAACCAAAACCCCAAGAACAACGACAAAAACCCACAGGAAAGCTGTAGGCAAAAGAGGACACCATTGTTAAGTGTAATTATTTCTGGCTTTGACTGCACTGCTGATGGGAGTGAATTTCAAGTGGATTAAGAACGAGGCACAATAGGAAGAGGAAACACAAGAACAGTGTCAATTCCCTTAAGGAAACATATCATATTAAAATAATAATATTAATTAAAAGCAATAATCAAATTGTTCAAATGATGGGAATGTCTACGGGGCAAATCTAGACCACAATCTGTTGTTCTAGGCAGCATATAGACATATAGCGAATGCATATAGACATATGCAAATGCAAATGCATATAGCCATATGGCAATCCTTTGTCCCAAAGAAGTTGAAATTACAATTTGAAAATACAGGTGGAAAGATAGAGAACCTATTTTTTCTGTTAAAAGAAACAAAGGTTTGGCCTAGAGAAATACATGGAGTGTGCAGATTGCTACTCTGCAGAGTAGCAGATTGCTATGGGTTCTGTGTTGGAGTTAGTGGCTGAAAGTAGATTCCCAGTCCTTCACTGCCTTGACTGGAAGAGTTTTCACACCTGTGGCACTTCTAGCACTTTTCATGCCAGTTCTTGAATTCCACAGTTACTGCTTTCAAGGACTGTTCTTTACTTAGGTATTTATTTTGCTGATTGACTAACAAAGGGTGCATCATGTGTCTGTGCAGCAAGGTACTGATAATCACACAAAAAAACCCTCTGAATAATCTCAGGCCAACATGTTTCTGCAGTGCACACATACACATAAAAATAAATGTGCTTACTGAAGGTTTTAAAGGCAAGTTGAGAGGGGTGAGTGAGATACTTCAACATGGCAGCTTTCAGACAGCTTCCTTGATTCCTATCTCTTCTCGGCATCAGCCACCTGTATCTCCACATCATATCCTGGCAAACACTAACTGATTTTGTCACAGAAAAGCCAGAATGAAACAATTATATTTTCCAGATTTCTTCCTCAGAAAAGCCTCAGTTGTGAAGATATCCCGCCTCATGTTAAAGAACCACAGAGAGAGGGCAGCTCAGGAACCACATGGAGCTCTTGACAAAAGTGAGGAAGACACCAGAGTAGAAAGGCTTCTCCTCATTTCAGGTCTTCACAAGGCCAGTGGCAGCCCTACCTCCCTTCCCTGGTCAATCTCTGGAAGGTAGGCTGTGCCCTGGTACTGTCAAGAAAGGGTAGGCAGTCATAATTTTCTCCCAAAGAGGGTTTTCTCTTTCAGTCTAAGAGGGTCTGAAGGCCTCAGTCTTTAACCAAGAACCTACCTGGGAGTCTGGCCTGAGCACCAGAAAGGACTCTAATGGGGAACGTTGGGATGGCTCCCATAAAACACTGTCAATAGTGATAGCTGGAGGCAGCAGCAAAGAAGCAGTAGTAAGAAGAGTGTAAGAAACTTTCCAAAGAACTCAGTAAGTGATCTTGGTCACCCTTAAGATCACGTGTCACTAAATAGCTGCTCTGATCTGTCTTCCTAGGCCACATTTTAAGATTGCAGCAGGAGGAAAAAAAAGAGGCTTTGGAAATCAAATTTAAGGACAGTTAATCAAAATGGAAGAGGGAATTAAAAGACTTTCCCTCTACAATTTCTTCACCACAAGAAGTCTAATGATGCAGGAAATAAAAAATGGATCAGGGAAAACATCTCTTGTACCCTCAAACCTTCACCATATATTTATGCAGAATAAGGGAGAAGCAACAATTGTGTTGATGTAACCTTTAATTACACATTATAAGATTCTGAATGCTCAGCTTCAGTATTGAATCTTGTAGTGGGTAAATTCAGTGTGTGTGTAATCTCCTGTGTTAGCAACCACTAAAGTGAGGCTAGGGATGGTGCTGTGATCCAAACATGTACAAACGAGTTCTACAGCAAACACAGATAAAAGAACTGTATAGAAAACCAATTTGGATTAGAAACAGTAGAGTGTAACAATTTATTGTGTAAAAAGAAGTCCCATGCAAGTTTTTATTATTTTTTTAGCTTTTTTGTCTTCCTTTTGTTTTGTTGTTCTCATTCCAGTTTATTTGTTCAGCTCAGTTTGCTTCTGGTTCACTTAGATTTGACATATGACTAAATAAAATTGCCAAGGGCACACAGATGATGGATGATAGAATGATGACAGACTTATTTTCTTTCCAATTCCATATTTTTTTTAAGTAAGACGTTCTTCTTTCTAAGTTGAACTCACTGCATGTGTGAAAATGAAAAAGTTCACCTGATGTCACTGTAGTGAAAGAGAAAGGAAGAGAAGGTTGGACTTCAGTTTTGCAGCTGTATTAACATGATTTGGATTCTTCTTCCCTAGGAGTCATCATCCTTCACAATATTACAGAGTGGTTAAGTGCTTTTACCTTCTAATGTGTTGTGTGGCAGTCTTAATGAGCTACTTTCTTTGTCCTGGTCAGGAAGCAAAGAAAACCACAGCAGAAACATCACAGGCTTGTCCTTGTGGTTGCAGTGGTGAGCAAAGTGCTGGAAACAAGCAGGATCAGGAGAGCAGAGAGAGCAGCTCAGTGGTTGCAACTGTTGTAAGTGTGAAGGAAGGGTTGAAGAAACAAACTCCTGTTACTCATGCTATACAGTTACCAGAGAAACTTCAGTTCAGCTTTTTTTCTGATGGATTCTTACAGTTTCAACTTCAACATTTTTCTGTTGGACTCTTAAACATTTTTCTTAACAGAACCTCCTGTCTTAATGCTGATCACAGAATATTAGGGGCTGGAAAAGACCTCCAGAGATTATTGAATCCAATACCCCTGCTAAAGCAGGATCACCTAGGGCAGGCCACATGGGAACCATCCAAGGGAGTTTTGAAAGTCTCCAGAGAAGGAGATTCCACAATCTCTCTGGGTAGCCTGTTCCACTGCTCCAGCATCCTCATCATATAGAACTGTCTCCTTGTGTTGAGGTGGAACCTCCTCTGTTCTAGCTTGTACCTGCTGTTCGTTGTCCTGTCACTGGGCACCACCGAAAAAGAGACTGAGACCTTCATCTTGACACCCAACTCTTGGATATTTATAGTAGCTGAGTGTTAGAAACTAATCCTTGAGGGTTTATGAAGAAGCTTCTTAGCTCTGTGGTCCTATGACTGCAAAGAAAAGAATATTTCCTTAAGTGCACAAAAGAAAAGGTCCAGAGAACTTCGAAAAGGGATAATTTGGTGCAAGTTTCTTGTCAATGAAACTTTGCTGGGCACAGGTCAGATTTTTGTGGTGATCCATGATGTTTGGTAACATGGTGCTAGAACTTTGCATAGACTTTTTTTTTTTTTTTTTTCCCTAAGCAAGGACTGAGTATAGAGGGTGGCAAAGAGCACTTAGGACTTCCACTGTTTGTCGCCCAACTTATGAAGTGGGCTACTTATGGTTTGGTTTGTTTTTCTTTATTTCCCCCAAAGTAAATATAAACCAATGGTAACAGCAGAGGTGCATTGAAATGCTGTTTAGTGAGATTCATATCTCCGACTTGAAAACAAAAACCCAAAAATTTTTTATAATGGTCTTAATTCCTCTAATTCTCAAGCAGCTAATAATCAGATGGTGTGATAGTGCTGCAATTTCCAGATTTATACAGGCTGCAAAATATGTATTTGTTGAGCACGAATAAGAAACAGTTTCAAGAGGGACTGGCACTTGTAGAGTGTCTTCGCACAGTCCTCATTGCTTCACAGCAGCAGTTCTGTCCTTCCAGGCTTCAAAATAAAAACTACAACCTTTGGGGAAATCTTTCGCATATTGTTTCTAAAGCAGCCCAAACAATCAGTTCCTGTAGTGTTGCACAGCATTGTCTTGATTAACCCTTTATAGATATTCCAGGACAGCTGTGTAAACTAAAAGACAGAAGTGGAAGGTAGCCAGGCAATCTAGCCTCATCTCAGTAGATCAATTCGAAATAACAGAGGCTAAGGCTAAAACATGCAATGTAGTACAGTGATATCCAAGATATCACTGATATCCAAGCTAGCTCAGAATGCATGCTAAACACTATAAATAAACTAGTTTGTACCCGAGAAAAAGTGCAAATTTCTTACAGTGCAGTGTGAATATGCTTTGAATTGCACAGAAGATACATTGTTCTTTGTAAACATTTTCTTGCATAACATCTATGGCATAACTTCTTTTTCACTTCTTTTGAAGCTTATTGTTTCTTTGCAGTTGCTGTTGAAGGAAAATTCTTTACCCAGCTCTTCCAAGTGGTCTAGACTGGCTTGTTCTCTGTAGTCTTCTAATGACTGGTTTTTTCCTGTAAAGAAAGGAAAAATATTCTTCAAAGGTGAATTTTACTCCATCTCTGTATCTCTTTGCCTGTTTTCATGGGTACATTTGGTACATTGCAAAGGCCAGGCTTTTCCATAATTTCTTCTGCTGGGTCTAAAACCTCACAGAGATATACAGACTGCATTTACTATTATAACTATAAGAAAGTTGTGCCCACCACCTTTTTCACTGGTGGTGATAGAAGTTTAGATTGGGGCCTTCTTTAGATGCAAAATATACAAAAAACACAACCAAAATTTGAACACAATATGTTTTGAGAGCAAGTTTGACAAGAAGCTATAAAGCATCAGAAAAAGCTGCAGCTCAGAAGTAGAGTACTTGTGTTTTAGAAACAGATGCTGCACATTTGGCTTCTTTATCTGTGACTAAAGGCCCTTTTCTGAAACAGTAGTATCAAGCTACCATGAAGTTGATTTCAGTGGGGTCCTGTTCAGACTCATTGTGACCACAAGTGCCAGTTCTCAAAACAGATATCCAAAACTGGGCCATGAAGACTCACTTGCATAATTTGAGCTCCCATTTGTTATTTAACATTCATAGGTAGTGGTACAGTGTTTGTAGCTTAAATTACATGTCTTGTCTCAGTAACTTTTATGACTTGCAAGTGTCCTGAACACTTTGATCTGGCAGAACCTACTCTGAGCTGAGGAATAAACCGTGTGAATTTACACTATCCAAATTTATAATATTCTCATTATACAGCAATGAATCATCCAACACTAACCCAGAACACTACACTTTGTCATATGTTTTTTTCCATCACAAAAAATCTGTTCCCTCCTCTCTTCACCCCACAGATTTATTTAAAGTGACCCTCTTGCTTAAAAAAGGGTAATTACTGAAAATTCAGATTGAGGTACTCAAGACACAAAGGTACATCTGTTCCTGAAAATCCGAAAGAGACAGTCTGCCAATCCTTGTGGAAACTTACTTAAACCAATTCTATTTAGAGATAATTTCTAATTTATGTCCACATGGAAATATCCCAGTTTTTGTTTCTTTACACTATCTATCTCTCTCCCTGCAGGCATTTCTGTGAAAATCTCATCCCCATCCTCTTGACCACCTACCTGTAGGCACTGAGTTGCTCTTATGTTCTCCTAAAGCTGCCTCTGCTGAAAGCTGAACCAGTCGTGGCCTCCAGGACTCTCCTCTCAGGAGGAGTTCTCCAGTCCCACTGCCCAGTGCCCATCCCTCAGCTTCTCCAGTTTGTGAAAATCTTTCCCATGTTAAGAGGCTGAAAACTGAATGTAGTAACCAAGTAGGGTCTGGCAAGTGCTGATCAATGTGGTATGATCACTTTCCTCAGTCTCCTCTTGTATTCCTGTTTATACAGCCCAAGACAATGATAGTCTTACCTGCTGTCTGGAGGCACCGATGGCTGTTGTTTTCTCACCTTCAGAGGTGCAGAGCTGGTCCCTGGCTGGTGGAGGCCCTGCTCAGTATAATTCCACGAGGCTATTCCATCTCATCTGTATTTGTTCCTGATGAACTTCATGGGCTTCCTGTTGGCCTGTCACTCCTTGCCTCTCAGACAAGGCCCTGGCCTCCAGTGTTGTGACTGGTTACCCCAGGGTGGGGTTGCACATGAATCTGATTGTGTACTTTGTCAGCTTATTCATGCTGGTGAACGTTTTTACACAGCATGTTTTCTGGGACAGAGACCTGAAAAACCTTTCCTGTAACTAACCCACAGGTGGACTACGAACCAGCAAACGCTCCAGTGGGCCAGCTAATTTTGACTCTTCTCTTTGTGGACATCTACAACATAAGATCCTTTACTGATACAGATAGATTGTATCTACTGGTCTTGTTCAGAAATCCAGGCACGGTATCACAAGGTCAATCATGATATGCCTTTGGTAAATTCTCACTGTTTCTCACTACTTTCTGGTTTTTCCTGTGTCCAGAAATACACTCCAAGAGAGCTCTATCCATGGTTTTCACAGACACCCAAGTGAGGCTGACTGATCTACGCTTCCACGCATGATCCTTTTGGACATTTTTGAATATGGATGTAACATCTCCCTTTCTCCAGTTGTTGCAAATTACCCCCAAACCCTATGCCCTCTCAGAAATTATAGTGTGGCCTTGCAAGAGTGTTGGACAGCTCTCTGTGTACCCTCAGATATAGCTCGTTTAGTCTCATGCAACTGCATGGTTTGTGTTTTCTTAGCTGATTTCTAGCTGGGATCTTCTCCATAAGTTATCCCTCTTCTCAAACCTTACCTCTAGAATAAAAGGCTTGTAAGACCTTGATGAGGAGGGAAAACAAAGAAAAAAATATGAGTTTTATGTTGTCTGTAGGTAGGAGGAAATAAAATTGTGCTAAGCTGTCTTATCTGTGAGCAGTAAATAAGAGAAAGGCCAACACTGATTATAGAGCATTGAGGGATGCAAGCTAATGTATCATAGTGAGACATCATTCTCTTATTTCTTGTGTAATTTCCAGTCATGCACAATTTCTGCATGGGGAAAAAAAAAAGCTATTCTATCATCAACAGTGAAAGTATGTTATTCAGGACATGGATGGATATTTGAAGCATAGATCTGCGACAATGCAGTAATTACAGAATACTGGTTATTATTTCCAAATTGAAAATTCTCCATGAAGCAATTTCACCTTGAATTTGTAATTAGGACATATTATGCTAAACGGGTATCCAGCCAGCAAAAGGAACACAGAACTTCAGAATAATTTGGAAACTGAGGACCTCTTCTAAAAAGAAAAACAGAAAAAAGCCTATATTGGATCAGAGCAGGAGCCATACAGTCCCACTTCTGCCAGTATCAGATACCTAAGAAAAAAGTAATTGTACATGTATAAGAAACACTCTTTGTCAAGGAATGGAGATAATTGTAGGGGGGGGGGGGTGTTTGATGTTTTATAATGTGGGACCACATATAAGACAGGCTAAGAATTTCTGAGATTTATTTTTAAAAAATTGGTATTGTTCTGTCTTACTTATTAGCAATGCTTATGAAAATCATCACGGAGACTGGGAAAGTGATGACATTAGCATAGGAATCTACCAAATATATTAGGCTTAGATCTTTAAAGCTGCTTAAAGGACTTGGATACCACTTCTCAGTAACATATAGGTCTAATAGTTAGGAGTGAGCAAATCCAAGGGAAAAAGAGCTGCTTAAACAGCTTTTAAAGATTTTGAAACCAGAGAAACAGAGAATGTGGTCTAATTCTGAGAACATCTAAATAGGAGCAACTTTTCTCTTGCTAATAATCTCATTAACTCAATGGGACTGCTGACAGGAATATAATTACCTCATACATACATAAGCATTTTCAGATTTCCGCATATCAGAGACAATACCTCTCAGCACACACAAAAAAATTAGAGCTTTAATAATGAAATCTCATTACGTGCAAGTGTCTCTTTACAAATGTTTGACAGTAAGCTTACTGGCAGAACAAATACGATGTCAATGAAATATTGCCTATCTGTGCTTAGGAGATGATAAAGTACACATGTTATAAATTAAGAGAAACAGTGAAACGTTTATTTTTCAAGCTAGGTGTTTGGCACTTCAGACAATTATGCAAGTACATTTTACACTTGGGATGCAGGTCTGCTTGATGGAAGTGTTGCTTTAAAATAAAAGGGTCTCAGAATAAGAATAGTTAGTGGGAAATAATGATCTATCAACAATGTAGTTTGGGACACTTCCAAACGTAAACAAATACCTTATTCTTTAGGGTATTTCTTACATAACAATAATCATACTATCTGGACACTCCAACAGCTGAGTAATTTTTGTCTTCTGAGAAAGCAAAATTTCTCTAGGTAAAATGGCAAAACAGATTATCCAAACTCAGACAGTAAAAAGACATTTCACATGAGCCAAAGAGGATGGTAATATTTTTTCAAATGACCTGCTGTAGCTGATTTTAAGCAGTCAGAAAGTAAGACGACTCCATTTAAAATTGTCATTCTTTGCAATTTGCATTAATCACTGAAGGTTTTAAAGTACACATATTCCTACCTGTTCATCACTGGGAATTAATCTGCATACAGAGGCCATGAAGCATGCACTCCAAAAGCAACATATTTACATTTCAAGAAAGGATTAAACTCCACAAACCTCAGGAGTAACAGTACATAATGCCTTGTGAAAGACTAATTTATCTGACTAAAACCAACAGAATTATGAATTTGTCTCTTTCTGGTGGCTCTGAGGATAGGCCCTTAAAGTCTGCAAGGGCAGACGCAAATGCGATGGAATATTCAAAGTATCCACACAAGACTTTAGAAACCAGATGATTACAAAGTTTAAAAAAGAACCCCAAATGCAGCATAACCTTGTGTGCACCAGAGTTTCAACTGAGATATGTAAGCCTCATCTAGATAAAAAAAAAAAAAACAGGGAGGGAAGGGCAGATACACTTTGAATCCTGTCTTAAAGTTTATATTAACTCAGATGTCTTTAAAAAAAAAAAAAAGAAAGCTACATTGTACTTCCTGAGCTATGAGACTCTGAAAGGAGAAGCATGGCTTTTTAAAATTAAACTAATTCCCAAAGAAATAACTAGTGAGACAGTATTCACATTCAGTTCAATGTTTATGGAGTGCAGCAGATCAAACTGGAGGACAGAAATGTGCAGAATTCAGAGAAAAAAAAAAAAACAAACAAACATGCTCAGTCTCTGTGGGTGTGCAGTTGTGCTTACACCAGCCTTGGCAATTGTCTGGACAGGTCAATAGGTATGTAGTAAGGTAAAGTTAATGTCGTCTACATCAGTGCTGTTCAGTGTTGAAGGAATGAATTGTTCCCTTTTCTCCATATGTGGCATGCTAGGACCCAGAGCTTTGGATTAACAGAGAAGGAATAATGCAGGCATACCACAGTACTCCAGATGGGGTCTGATGAGAGTATACATGGCTGTAACTTTCTTGAACTAAATCTCAAGTTTCTTTGTCTTTAGTTAGTATTTTGGTAATAGAAGAGCAATTACAGGGATTACATGAATATATAGCTGAAAGAGTAGATCAGAATAGAAGTTAACTGTGATATGAATTACTTGCAGATAAAGCTGAAATTAGCTTACAGGGGCAAGTTTAAAAATCTTACCTAGTTGAACATTTTTATTGGGAGAACATATTATTCCAGAATGATATTTAATTTAGTGTATTATAACAATGTTTATTCTCCTGTCCAGTTTTATGTAAGATAAACATAAACATTAGAAGATGCGAGAAATCTCACAAGAAAGAAAACTGAATTAAGAGCATTTCAGGCAAACTTTAGGTTAATGAGTTACAAAACTGAAAGAAGAAGTGCTAGTAACATTAGCGCCAGAATTCAGAACCTGAATCATACCATATTAACTATCTATTAGTCTCCTAACAGCCTGAAGTAACCCCAGGAAACCCTTCAGTAGCAAGAGATTTGTGCTGGAGACTAGCAACATTAAATATATATTTCCCATGCCATTGTGGTGACATTCTTTTAAAAACTCAAAGGACATTTTCACCAGAAAGTGTCAGCAGTCTCATTTTTTCTCATCTGCATGCTGCAGAATCAGAACAATGAACATGATTGATGTCTGTAGTAGTATAAATAGGTTTGCAGCTCTGTTTTTGCTTACCGAATCTGTGCTTGGTACCAAAGTATGACAAGTAGGTATGAAAATTCATGTGACTAAAGAAAAAATAGTAGTAACCATCCTAGTTCTTTAAAACATTATATTAGGGCACTTCAAGATCCCTTTCCCTTCCTCTTCATCAGTGGAGATTTGAATGGGGGAAGGTGAAGATGTAAAATTGCTTTCCCCTCTCCCTGCAGGTTTTAACAGAAGTGGCGAAAGGTGCCCTTTTCCTTCTGCTCCCACACGTGTACTCGCTGGTGGGAAAGCCCCTGCTGGAATTGGGAACTGCGATTGGCTGGCTTGTTTGTGCCCACTGTGTATTGGCACATTGTGCAGGGAAGACTTAAATAAAGTGACCAGAAAGCACGCTCAAGTCCATCAAATCCATTAAGTCCATTAGGTCCATTTTGATCTGTTCAAGAGTTTTCCCAGAATTGGTTTCGTCTTAGGCTGGTGTATCCTGATTTCCTGCTCCCTACCCCTGAGCTGGAAGGACCCTGCCTCGCTGTAAACTGCTGCAGGAACATGCCAGCAGTACAGCTCTTCCCTGTGCTGCTAAGGCAGTGCTGCTCCACAAGATCTGCCTGGTGGAAGCTCTGTCTGGAGACGCTTTGACTTTGATGAGTTCCTTTTGCATTAGACTTATGCTGTGTGGTTCCACAACTGGATTATAACTTGCAGTTTCTAGAGGTTGCTGCAAAGGAGATCCAGGGACCATCTCCAAATTCCTACTCCACCCTTGAGAATAAATCCTGTACTTTCTTGGTTTTCCCCAGGGCTCTCTCCTCTGCCTCTGATTTCTAAGTGGGGTAAAGCTATTTTGTGGCTTTGCCTTTTCCATTTTCTGATTTTTGTAAATTACCAAAACTGCCCATAAGCATCCTTGTGGAAATCCCCAACTAAATTAGAACCTGTAAATAAAATTTAACTCATTTTGTATATAGTTTTGGGGTTTGGTCTTTTATACACTTTTTTATGTTCTGCCCTAAAAGGTGAAAGTAAGCCCCAGTTTCACCTAATATAGTTAATCTTGGCTAACTGCCATTCTGATTGGCTAATCTGTGTCCAAAGGCCCATTACACTTGGGCTACCTTGATAAAAGGGATGATCAGGTAGACTCGGTGTGCTTGCTGCTGCCGCCATCATTTCTGCCTTATCATGCTGTCTGCTTCTGGCAGTGCTACTTCCTCATTGCATCCTGACAGGCTCTGCTAGAGTATAAGCTAGTCCTGCCACATGGTAACAAGCCCTAATACTTTGGGTTTGTCTGCCTGGAAACTGCTTCAAGTTTACAGGCACCAAATGCCTCCATGAGATAGGCTTGCTTAGCCAGCATGACACCTGCCAGTCTTCTGACAAGACTGCACATCTGCAAGACATCCTGCCTGCCTCTCTGCGAGCCTCCCTGCTGAGTCTGGAGCCACAAGGAACCAGGACTAGGTCAGAGATTGTCTGCCTCTCTCCTAGCACCCCTGCTAAGAGCCTGGGAAGATCAGAAGCCTCAAGCTAAGAAGACACCATCAGAATTCCCTGCAAGGGGAAACTGTAGTTAGCCTTGTGAGTTGGGAAATAATATTTTGTGAGTAAATACTCAAAGCCTCTTTAGCAAATCTTTAGCAAACTCTGTAATTGAATCTAATTGAATCCTAGCCTTCTGTCTTAGAAAGGAGCCTCTTGAGTCCATCTAGTGGGCAAGCAGTATAATTAACTGCAAGACCTCTTCCAGTTCAATTGAGTTTAATATTGTATTATTGTCAATTATTTATTCTAGATTCAGTTATTCCTTTGTATAATGTTTTTGTGACCATTGCACAGAACCTAATTATTAAAAATTGCTAGGCAGGTGGCAAGAAAATCCTGAATGTCAAAATTAATAAACAATAATAATTTTGGAAAAAAACTTATCTCACATAATTAATTACCCTCCATTACACCAATGAGAGGTGAATCTTAATGGCATGACTGAATTCATTACGAAACCATTCCCTTAAATATAAATTTCTTCAGGACAAACTAGAGTTAAAAGTTCTCAGCTGACTGCCTTATCTTTCACTGTGTGCAGGTGCATGCACATACCTAGCATCAGCCAAAAATCTCTGCTTTATTGTGTGTATTTCCTCATATGCAAAAGAGAAAAATCTATGCTTATAACTGAAAGTGTTATTCTAGCAATTCTACCTTGTGTATAAGAATTTAGTCTTCTTCAAAAAAAAAACCTTTTTTTTGCATTCAAAGTAGATCTCTCTTTACAGAAATAAACAAGTGAGCAAACAAACAAATAAACCCCTTCTCTTAATTAAGTGCCTGGTATTCATTAGGATACTTTTATCCATATCTGAAGAGATCTTCATGCATATATTTAGAAACAATTTGATCTTTCAAGAGAAACTTGAATAAAATTGGGCTGCAAAAAGCTAGCAGTGCATAACCTTTGGAGTATAGTTTCTCCTCCTTGGCCACAGGCCAGGTAAAATCAACCAGAATCATCCATAACAGAATCAGAAGCATGTATGTATCACACTTTACATGCTGTGTGATGGTTTGGGAGTTCCCTGCCACCCCCCCCAACCCCCCCCCCTCCCCCCACTTTGTAAAATCACCCAGACTAGACTCAGTCATCTGAAGGTTAAGGGCTGAAGCTCTATTTA
>WBNM01032344.1:0-15416 GCA_013399055.1 Ramphastos sulfuratus | reverse complement strand
TCCTGGTTTGGTTGCTGCTTTCACTTAGCCACCCTGTTGATGGGTTGATGTCACTGGACTAGGATCCTCTGGAGCTAAGATCTTGCCAGGTGAAGGTAAACTGGGCTTGTGTTGGAATTAATACAAAGGGTGCCATATTTTCAGACCATTGCAAGACATGTATGAAGCAGTGAAAAGGCCTGAGACAATCGCCGCTGTATTTAGTTTTTTGGAATGTTCTTGGGGCTCTGGTGTTGATGAAGAAATGGGTTGGTCTCTTCATTTGGAGCAGTAGGCAAGTTAGTTTGGGGGGGGCTGCCACGATCTTTGTTCCGTTGGCCATTTTCATTTTGTATGATGAGGACTGTATTCCTGATTTGCCATTTTGACAATGTCTTCAAGAGAGACTCAGGCATCCACAATGTGAGTGCCTGCTGGAACCAGTTCTTGGGTGGCGAGTGGGAGTGTTGGAATTTGTGGGGAAGGCTGTTTTCCCTTTGGTTACCACCTTTTCTTTGGGCTCCTTTGCTGTAATGCCAATTTTGCTCAGGGCTGCCACAGGGGCTAGCCTGGGGGGAAGTCTTGGCTGGACGTACTTCCCATGTCATACCATATGGTGGTGTTGTGAGGCTGTTTTGGTTTGCACCAGAATGGCCCATTCTGCCGGCAGGCTGTGTTGCAAGCACGTGGTCGGTGTACCCAAGATCTCTGGCATTATAAGAAAGATCCACTAAAAGCTCCTGCCAGGTCATAATGTGTTCTGGGTTATTTCTTGGGTTGCCATTACGCTCTATGACCTGTTCTATCTGTCCTTTCAATGTATGGGTGTATCCCTTCAGAGCAGCAGGCATGCCCCTTCTAAGAAGCTTAAGGAACATTGGCTCAATTGCAGCATCTAAGGGGGAATCAAGGAGTGATCTGTTATGTAGGGCTTGCATGCNCTCCTGGACGCTTCAGAAAGGAGGCAGACATCTCTGAGCTGGTCCTGGCTGTGTTGGCAGCAGGCCCTCATGTGTAGGCAGGACGTCTTGCGGTGTGCAGTCTGGGCACGGTGTCAAGCTGGCTGTGCAGGCCGAAAGCGTGGAGGCATCAGGGCCTCAGCAGGCACGAGCACAATAGCAGAGCGAGAGAGGAGCGAGAGCGGAGCGAGAGAGAACTTGTGTTACCTCCTCATCCTTTATATAGTTCAGCCCGAGACTGATGGGCCTTTGGACATAGACTAGCCAATCAGGACGGCAGTTTGCCCAGTTTGCCCATATTAGGTGAAGCTGGGGCTTTTGTGGCCACCACCCCCAGCTCAGAAGGAGGGGGGGCAGGGGAGCATGCCTGGGCAAGCCAGGACATGTACAAGCCCACCTTGGCCTTTTCAGGCCTACCACGACAGGATCTTCTCCCGTTTTGATGCAGAATAGGGATGAATCCTTGTTGTTGTGGTTCTGCTGCCACGGTGATTCTGGGTGATCTCTTGTTTGGCCACGGGGCAGACGCTCCATTCCCTTGTGATGTCCTCATCCAAGCTGGCTTCCATGCCGCTGCTGTCTGGCAAGGGTTGAGTTGATCAGTAGCTCGTGGTTTTCTCCCATCTGGGCCTGCCTTTGTTGTGACACACGGCTGGGCTCACCTTGCGCTGCTCAATTAGTTTGGGCTGCAGGCTCACTGGACGAGGGGCTGGTGGGCTCAATCCGTGCCGCGTGATAGATGGCGGTGCGTGCCCAGCCATGTATCCTGTGGTGAACAGGCTTGGCTGGTGCTGCACCGGAGATCGTGGCGGATAACTGGCTGTGTAGCCAGTGGCAGGCATGCTCGTCTTGGTTGAACAGGGAATGGCTCACCGCAGTAGAGCACATGGTTCTTC
Source organism: Ramphastos sulfuratus (assembly GCA_013399055.1). NCBI lineage: Eukaryota > Metazoa > Chordata > Aves > Piciformes > Ramphastidae > Ramphastos > Ramphastos sulfuratus. The sequence goes on along the minus strand of WBNM01032344.1, from coordinate 13,582 downwards.
CACTGGAATATCCATCATGGGAAAGTTCAGTACTTTCATGCTCGCCATGGTCGGCAAAGACGGTTCCCTTATCCAAGTAAAGTCCACTAATTCAGAATTCCTTTTCCAAGGTGGCAGCTCAGGTAGCCCGTACACTGGAAAGACTGGTGAAGGACGGCCAGCGGCAAACGTCTGGTTGGCTCCGTGGCCCCTGTTGATATTATACAGCTCAGGGGTCAGCTCCGTCTGCGCTCTTATGGTTGCATTTGTTTCTTTAATTTCTTTAATTTTGACAGCTAATAAATCATGGGAGTCTCTGGGTTTCTGCCCTTTCCTCCATTAGCTCTCTCTCCAAATAGAAATTCTTTTCCTCTAAATTAAGAATTTTGTCCTCTAAATGTTTAAGTTCCTTTCGCAATTGAATTATGCAGGAACCCAGGACCACAGCAGGACATAGAATGGGCTCAAGATAATTGTAAAAATCCGAGCGAGATTGTTAAGAAATTATCTGAGAGTGCAACTGACCTATGCTGTGAGCCCACAGCCGAGACAGACAACCATGGGCAGGGCCCTTCTGGCAGAAGATACATACAGGGCAGAGCTGAGCACACAGTAGTTGGGGAGGGATCTGTGAGCTGCACCAGGGAGGAGACCTGGGGCCAGAGCAATACCTCCTGGCAAATGCAGCTGCAGGCAGTGGGAGGAACCTGTAGCCAACACCTGGATAAGGCTGTCTGCAGGCCCTCACTTGTGCACCTTCCCTGCAGCTGTCTGCTGGGCAAGGAGCTGAGTCTACACTGAAGACCTCCCACCTTCAGCAGCCCTGCCTGGCTGCTGTGCTGCTGTGCTTGGCAGCTGCCCCTAGCAAGGCTCTGCTCTGCTGTAGAACCTTGGGCAGAGCTGAGCCATCTCTTGCAGGTCAGTCCTCTGAGCCCTTTGCTCTCTGACAGGGGCTGTGTCCTTCTCTCCATCAGCCCTCGGCCTCTGGGCTTGGCAAGAGCAGAGTTTCAGATCTGCCCTTGCTCAGCAGATAAAGAATGCAGCTTTGGGGCAGCAGTGAGACCCCAGTGCCCTGCTAACCCCTGGACACCTCCCAACCCCCTCCAGATGCTCCTCCCCACCACATCTCACCCCTAGTGGGACTTTAAGGGTCATTGGTTGTGCTGGGAATTTGGGGGCCCTGCCCCCCAGGCAGTTGGATGCCCAGGGCAGGAGAGTTGGGATGGGTATGTTACATGGGGTCCCAGCCTCCTTAGCACTGGAATCAAGAAACTCAGCACAGGAACTGGGGGTCTGACCCCTTCATTGCAGGAAGTCACACACAGTGTCCTTCCTTCTCTTCTCAGTTACTTGGGCCCCAAGGACTTGCCCAAGGGCACAGGGGTATCCACTTCTCCAGCAGCATGGCCACCCAGAAGGGCATAGACAAAATCCTGGAAGAGAACCATTTGAACAATAATTTGGAGAAGCCAAAGCATGACCTTGAGGAAGAGGAGGAAGAAGAGGGTAATGAAGACATAGATGAGCAGGGCATAGAGGATGAACTACATGAGGAGGAGGAGGAGGAGTATGAGGAAGATGAAGGGGATGATATGGAAGATGAGGAGAATGAAGAGGAGGATGAGGATGAAGAGGAGGAGTGCAGTGCCACATCAGCCCTCTCTGTGCCACTGAAGCAGGCAAATTAGTGCCCCGAGTGTGGGCAGAGCTTCCCACTCAGCTCGGAGGCAGTGAAGTCTCACTGCCCCTCCTTGGTGCCCAGCCCTTTGTCTGTGATGACTGCAGCCACAGCTTCAGCCTCAGCTCCAAGCTCACCCAGCACCACAGGGACTGCAGCAGGAAGAAGCTGTACACCTGTGTCAGTTGTGGCAAGAGCTTAACTCACAGCCTGACCCTCATTGCCCACTGGCACACTGGGAAGAAGCCCTTCGCCTGCACCGGCTGCAGCAAGAGCTTCCGGCACGGCTCCTGCTTCCTCCAGCACCACCATGTCCATACTGGCAAGAGGTTGCACGTCTGTGGTGACTGCAGCAAGAGCTTTGAGGGGAACTCGACGCTCATTGGCAGGTCGATGCTGGTGAGAAGCCCTTCACCTGCAGTGACTGCAGCACGAGCTTCAGCGTCTTCTGGCACTGCCATGTCCACACTGGTGAGAAGCTGTACTGCTGCGCTGGCTATGGCAAGAGCTTCCACTGGAGCAAGACCCTCATTGCCCACTGGCATGTGCACACTGGAAAGAAGCTATTTGCCTGCGCCAGCTGTGACAAGACCTTCAGCCACATCTTTCACTTCTTCCAGCACTGCCACATTCACACTAGCAAGAGGTTGTGCGACTGCAGTGACAGCAGCAAGAGCTTCAGCTGCAGCTCTGATCACAGCCAGCACCTCTGCAATCACCTTTCCAAAGGCCATGGGCTATGCAGCAGTGAGGAGAAGCTGCCAGATCCTGAGGTCATCACCAATACCTGCAGCAAGTGCCAGCAGAGCTTCAGCAACTGCTCAGCCTTGGTGCGGCACATGCATACCCACAGGGGTGAGAAGCCACATGGCTTCACTGACTGTGACAAGAGCTGCACCTCCAAATTCAGCCTTATCCAACATCACTGAACCAGCACTGGGGAAATGCCACTCCAATGTGCTGACTGTGGCAAGAGCTTCACCCAGTGGTTCACCTTAGCNCTTTCCTCCATTAGCTCTCTCTCCAAATAGAAATTCTTTTCCTCTAAATTAAGAATTTTGTCCTCTAAATGTTTAAGTTCCTTTCGCAATTGAATTATGCAGGAACCCAGGACCACAGCAGGACATAGAATGGGCTCAAGATAATTGTAAAAATCCGAGCGAGATTGTTAAGAAATTATCTGAGAGTGCAACTGACCTATGCTGTGAGCCCACAGCCGAGACAGACAACCATGGGCAGGGCCCTTCTGGCAGAAGATACATACAGGGCAGAGCTGAGCACACAGTAGTTGGGGAGGGATCTGTGAGCTGCACCAGGGAGGAGACCTGGGGCCAGAGCAATACCTCCTGGCAAATGCAGCTGCAGGCAGTGGGAGGAACCTGTAGCCAACACCTGGATAAGGCTGTCTGCAGGCCCTCACTTGTGCACCTTCCCTGCAGCTGTCTGCTGGGCAAGGAGCTGAGTCTACACTGAAGACCTCCCACCTTCAGCAGCCCTGCCTGGCTGCTGTGCTGCTGTGCTTGGCAGCTGCCCCTAGCAAGGCTCTGCTCTGCTGTAGAACCTTGGGCAGAGCTGAGCCATCTCTTGCAGGTCAGTCCTCTGAGCCCTTTGCTCTCTGACAGGGGCTGTGTCCTTCTCTCCATCAGCCCTCGGCCTCTGGGCTTGGCAAGAGCAGAGTTTCAGATCTGCCCTTGCTCAGCAGATAAAGAATGCAGCTTTGGGGCAGCAGTGAGACCCCAGTGCCCTGCTAACCCCTGGACACCTCCCAACCCCCTCCAGATGCTCCTCCCCACCACATCTCACCCCTAGTGGGACTTTAAGGGTCATTGGTTGTGCTGGGAATTTGGGGGCCCTGCCCCCCAGGCAGTTGGATGCCCAGGGCAGGAGAGTTGGGATGGGTATGTTACATGGGGTCCCAGCCTCCTTAGCACTGGAATCAAGAAACTCAGCACAGGAACTGGGGGTCTGACCCCTTCATTGCAGGAAGTCACACACAGTGTCCTTCCTTCTCTTCTCAGTTACTTGGGCCCCAAGGACTTGCCCAAGGGCACAGGGGTATCCACTTCTCCAGCAGCATGGCCACCCAGAAGGGCATAGACAAAATCCTGGAAGAGAACCATTTGAACAATAATTTGGAGAAGCCAAAGCATGACCTTGAGGAAGAGGAGGAAGAAGAGGGTAATGAAGACATAGATGAGCAGGGCATAGAGGATGAACTACATGAGGAGGAGGAGGAGGAGTATGAGGAAGATGAAGGGGATGATATGGAAGATGAGGAGAATGAAGAGGAGGATGAGGATGAAGAGGAGGAGTGCAGTGCCACATCAGCCCTCTCTGTGCCACTGAAGCAGGCAAATTAGTGCCCCGAGTGTGGGCAGAGCTTCCCACTCAGCTCGGAGGCAGTGAAGTCTCACTGCCCCTCCTTGGTGCCCAGCCCTTTGTCTGTGATGACTGCAGCCACAGCTTCAGCCTCAGCTCCAAGCTCACCCAGCACCACAGGGACTGCAGCAGGAAGAAGCTGTACACCTGTGTCAGTTGTGGCAAGAGCTTAACTCACAGCCTGACCCTCATTGCCCACTGGCACACTGGGAAGAAGCCCTTCGCCTGCACCGGCTGCAGCAAGAGCTTCCGGCACGGCTCCTGCTTCCTCCAGCACCACCATGTCCATACTGGCAAGAGGTTGCACGTCTGTGGTGACTGCAGCAAGAGCTTTGAGGGGAACTCGACGCTCATTGGCAGGTCGATGCTGGTGAGAAGCCCTTCACCTGCAGTGACTGCAGCACGAGCTTCAGCGTCTTCTGGCACTGCCATGTCCACACTGGTGAGAAGCTGTACTGCTGCGCTGGCTATGGCAAGAGCTTCCACTGGAGCAAGACCCTCATTGCCCACTGGCATGTGCACACTGGAAAGAAGCTATTTGCCTGCGCCAGCTGTGACAAGACCTTCAGCCACATCTTTCACTTCTTCCAGCACTGCCACATTCACACTAGCAAGAGGTTGTGCGACTGCAGTGACAGCAGCAAGAGCTTCAGCTGCAGCTCTGATCACAGCCAGCACCTCTGCAATCACCTTTCCAAAGGCCATGGGCTATGCAGCAGTGAGGAGAAGCTGCCAGATCCTGAGGTCATCACCAATACCTGCAGCAAGTGCCAGCAGAGCTTCAGCAACTGCTCAGCCTTGGTGCGGCACATGCATACCCACAGGGGTGAGAAGCCACATGGCTTCACTGACTGTGACAAGAGCTGCACCTCCAAATTCAGCCTTATCCAACATCACTGAACCAGCACTGGGGAAATGCCACTCCAATGTGCTGACTGTGGCAAGAGCTTCACCCAGTGGTTCACCTTAGCCCAGCACTGCCACGTGCACACTGGTGAGAGGCTGTACAGCTGCACTAACTGCACAGAGTCCTTCAGCTCCAAGTCTGCCCATGATGAGCACCACCGCACCCACACTGATGAAAAGGCACACCAGTGTGCTGACTGTGGCAAGAGCTTCAGCTGCAGATCTCATCTCAGCCAGTACCACCAAGTGCACACGGGCGAAAAACCCTTCACCTGTGCCGACTGCGGCAAGAGCTTCATCCACAGTTCCAACCTGGCCCCTCACCGCCGCATCCACACTGGTGAAAAGAACTTTACTGCTGTGCTGATTGTGGAAAGAGCTTCAGCTTGAGTTTCAGCCTTACCCCGCATGAGAGCACCCACACTGGCAAAAAGCCATACCAGTGTGGTGACTGTGGTAAGAGCTTCATGCAAAGGTGTAGCCTCATCAGGCACCACTGCACACACACCGGACGGAAGCCTTTCACCTGTGCTGCCTGTGGCAAGAGCTTCAGCCACAGATGCTACCTTACCCACCACATTCAAACCCACACTGGGTGACCAGTGTGCACCGAGGGGCACAGAAATATACTGATTCCAGCACTGTCGGGGTAAACATGACCCCCTGGGGGGCCTTAGCCAGCAGATTGAACTGAAATTGCCTCTTCTACGCCTGATTTTCTCAGATGCAAACATGCCTCTGCCCTTCTAAGCACCAATTAATGCTGATGAGAATAATTACTACTGAGTAGGCACAGCTGGTGCTGCTGTTGCAGCTGGGCTGAGAGTTAGCTGTTTGCTCCCCAACACTTTGGGTTTCCTAGACATTAAAGGAAAATCTCATCCCAGTGATAATGAAAAACCCAACTCAAATGAAGTGCTGTCTTTTGCTGGTTTTCCTTTGATGTTTCTTTCCAAAAAGGGCCACTTTTGAGGGCATTTCTTCCCCAGGGCCAGAGCTGCAGCATATGCCCAGTTCAGGGAGGTCTCATGTGAGATCTTGAGGAGCCTTTGGAGCATCTCAAAGATATCTTGAAGGAAACTTAGACAGTTCTGAAGGCAGTCTTGGAGAGTGCCATGGATCACCAAAATATCATGTCAGGGGTGACCAAATGCGAGGAATCACCAGATGCTGCAGAATCACATGACATCAGGGATCACTGGGGGGTAGGGGTGGGGGTAGATGATGCAAGAAGGGACAACCAGACATCAATTTGGTGCATTCAAGATCGCCCCTTTATTGCAGAAAGTCAGCATGTACTTATACAGGATAGACCGCCTGGTCACACATTATGTTGGTTACAGGCAGCTCTTCACAAGCTGTTCCCACACACTGATAAATGCCTTCAAGACAGTTACTGATCAGGCATCCTGTTTTGCTATGCTACATCCTTGTTTAACATAACTATGTCCTTATAACTACTTTCTTATCTTGAATGACTCATAGCAGGAGGAACAGCTGCACCAGTAGCTCTCCCCCACTAGCAGGATGCAATAGGATGGGTGTCAGGGGAACCTCAGGTGAAGTTCAGGGCACTCTGGGTTCTGTTTCAGCCCTATCCAAGCCATGGAGATGTGGTGCTGAAGGCCACAGCTTGTTGGTGCCATGGGGCCATGCTTGGACTTGTCCCAGGTTGGGAACTATAGTGTTAAAAAAAAGTCCTCTAGGGACTGGAAGATTGCTATTCAATCCCATAGTTCTGCTATCTCTTCATAAGCTCACGGCAAGACCAGCTTGCTCTCCAGCCTTGTGTCAGGCAGGAGCTGCGTTATCGGGACAAACATGTAAGGATAGGCCTGGTTTGGAGCCCCCAGAGGCTGTGCTTAGGCCTCTTGGATGGCAGAGGCATGGGGAGGGGGAGGATTGGAGCACTGGGGATGATAGATTTAGTTTTGGGCTGGAGGAAAATTTAGGGGGTTCGCTTATGGATTATGTAGCTGCTTTGTAATTTCTATCTGTAACTCTCTCTCCAAATATAATTCTGTTTTTTCTCCAATTCATTTGAGAGTTTCACTCTGTTGGCTCTTTAAACCCATGACAGGACTCATCACCTTCAAAATCTTCTCCAACCCAACCCATCCCATGGTTCTCAGCCCTCTGGTGCCTACCAAGCTGAGCTGGGGCACTGGCCCTACATTGCACCCACATCATTTGCAGCCCCTTAGAGGGGTCCAGCAAAGCCCAGCTGGGAGTACTTGAGGGGCTTCAGCTTCAAGATCCCTAAAGAAGCAGACAAGAAAGATGCACATGTTCAAGCAGTGGCCAAAACCTTGTCAGCAAGTAAGGATCCAAAGCCAGCATCTTACAGGCAAAAGAAGCAGACAAGGCAGAAGCAGAAAAAGAAGCAGGATAAGAAGAAGATTCAGAAGAAGAATAAGCACAAAAGAAGCAGAAGGAGAAGAAACGGAAGCAGAAAAAGAAACAGAGAAGCAGCAGCAGAAAAGATGCAAAAGAAGGAAAAAGGGGAAATGCAAAAGAAGAACAAAGAAAGAAGAAGGCAGAAATGCAGAAAATTAAAGAAAGAACAAGAGAAATGCAGAAGGAGAAGGTAGTGAAAGAAATAAGAATGGGAAAATGTAGAACAAGAACAAGAAGAAAACAAGGGAAAAATACAGAAGTAAGGAGGAGGAAATGCAGAAGAAAGAAGAAAGGAGAAATGCAGAGGAAGAAGGAAAAGGGGGTAAATGCAGAAGAAAAAGAAGTAGAAAGAAAGAAGAAAGGGAAAATGCGTAAGATGAAGATGAAAGAAAGAAGGGGGAAATGCAGAAGGAGAAAGAAAGGGGAAAGCAGAAGAACAAAAGAAGAGGCAAATGCAGAAGAAAGAAGAGAAAATGCAGAAGAAGAAAGAAAGGGGTAAATGCGGAAGGAGAAAAGAAAGAAAGAATGGTGAATGTAGAAGAATGAAAGCAGGGGAAATGCAGAAGAAGAAAGAAAGAAAACGTGGAAAATATATAAGGAGAAAGAAAAGAAGAAAGAAGGGAGAAAGGCAAAATAAAAAAAGGCGGCAAAAATGCAGAAGAGGAGGAGGATAGATATAAAAGAAAGGGATGATGCAGAAGACCAGAAGATGGCAACAAAGAAGGAGAAAAGAAAATGAATGTCCACAACTACAATGACAACCACCACAGCAATGAATCTGCAGCTGCTGAAGACAAAGATGGACAAGAACGAGAACCAGAAGAATAACAAAAGGCAGAGGCAGATCCCTTGTGCAGCAGAAGCTGTTATCAAAGGAGGATGGGAATCATGTCCCACACAGCCACTGGTGCTGGACAGTGACGCAGAACCAGGTCACTCTCTGTGTCCACAAACCCTAAACCCTCAACATGATGCCAGTTGTTGCCACCATCTCTAGCCCTGCGGATGTCAACCAGCCTCCCTGAGATGGCCTCATGGTCACACCCAGGTCACCTCACTGCAGCAAATCTTGGTCACCTCAAGGTCCCAACCCCTCGTACCTTCAGTGTTGATCAGAGGCCCAAGCAGCTTGATCTGGAATGATTCCAGGGATGGGGATCTCCCATCTCTCTGGGCAACTTGTGCCAGGATCTCACCACCCAAGCATCATACTTCCCCATGGACACCATTACCTATGGACATGCTCCCCTCCTCCATGGACACCTCCATTCCCACGTGTACTTGTCAGCAGCTGTGGCTCCCTATTGTGGTAGGCCTAAGCAGGCCAAAATAGGCTTGTACATTTCCTGGCTTGCCCAGGCATGTTTTTCTGCTCTTCCTCTCTTTCTTCTGGGGAGAAGCAACCGTGAGAAACAAGATNTAATTACCCCTCCACTACACTCCCACGGAAGGTTCTGGAAGATGTGATCTGACCACAGCAGACAAGGGGCAGCCACAAGGCACCCCCAGCAAGCTTGTCCAAGCTCCATCCCAGAGTTAGCTCCACTGACCCTCAGATGCCCCTTGTACCATGCCTGGGCCACCACAGGAACAGCAGGATGAGGAGATGGAGCAAAGGCATCGCTGCCAGTGGCACAGGGACAGCACGAGAATCCAGGGCTTGGCACCAGCAGAGCAGCAGCCAACATGGTGCCTCCAGGACTCACCTGGTCATGGTGTCCTTGGCTCCAGGGCTCGTGTCACAGAGCTGCTGGTGGTGGCTTCTGGGGCTTGGGGGGCAACACAGAATCATGCAGTCATGGAATGGTTTGGCTGTCAGGGCACCTCTAAAGCTGACCTAGTCCAACCCTCTGCAGGCAGCAGGGACATATCCGACTAGAGCAGCTTGCTCCAAAAGCCATCAAGGCCTTGAATGGCTCCAGCCAGAAAGCCTCCAGCACCTTTCTGGGCCACTAAGTACAGCACTAAGCCATAAGCCCCAAGCACCACAGCTACATGGCTTTGAAACACCACCAAGGATGGAGACTTCACCACTTCCCTTGGCAACCTGATCCAGTGCCTGACAACCCTCTGAGTGAAGATTTTGTTGCTCGTGTTCAGCTTAACCTCCCTTAGTGCAGTCTGAAGCCATCCCACCTTGTTCTGTCACTGGTTACTTGGCAGAAGAGACCAACACCCACCTCTTTACAACTGCCCTACAAAAAACCCACCTGAGTGATGTTAGTTGGCCTTACCAGCAATGCCACCAAGATGCCAGCACTGTTTATCCACGGGCACTGTGTTCTTGGCTGATTTCTTGGTGACACTTTCAGTCTGGTGACTGCACCTTCTGGACACACATAGGAATGGGATTAGCACTGAGCAAAGCTTTTGGGTGAGTCCTTGCACAGAATCACAGAATGGGAGGGGTTGGAAGGGGCCTCTAGAGATCATCGAGACAAACCCCCCCTGCCAAAGCAGGATGACCAAGGGAAGGTCACACATCCAGGAGGGAGTTGAAATTCTCCAGAGCAGGAGACCCCACAGCCTCTCTGGGCAGCCTGCTCCATGGATGCAGCAGCCTTGCCATAAAGCAGTCTCCTCATGCTGGGGGAAACCTCCTGGGTGCCATCTTGAACCCCTTGGTCCTTGTCCTATCACTGTCACTATCACCACAGAAAAGAGACCTTCACCTTCATCCTGACACCCACCCCTCAGATACTTAGAGACAGGAAGAAGAACCCCACTCAGCCTTCTCGTCTTCAGACTAAGCAGTCCCAAGGCTCTCAGCCTTTCCTCTTCACACAGATGTTCAGGCCCCAACCATCCTCAGAGCTCTCCACTGGACTCTCTCCAGTAGATCTCTTTCTCCTGAATTGGACAGCCCAGGACTGGCCCAAAGGGCTTATTGCCGTCCTGTGAAGAACTTGCTGTGCCCCAGGACTCACAGCTCCTTCTCTCTAAGATTGCTCTCAGCCAGACTACCTCTGCTCCGTCCTTGGAACGTTTCTTGCCAAGGGGCTGCGGCTGCCCCTCCACCTCACCTCTCTGCAGTACTGCAGCCAGGGCTGCCCCCACCCCTCAGGCCTGCTGCCATCTCTCAGGACAACCCCTCCCAACTCTGCAGCACCCCCAGTGCCCCCAAACCCTCCTCTGCTCACCTGAAGCCCAACCTGGCCTGGACGGATGCAAGCAAGGCCCATGGCGGGCACTGGGCACCAACCGTTGCCCAGGGAATGTGACACAGCCTGGCCTCAAGCCTGCCACTGTCAAGAAAGCAGTAGGGCCAGGCTGGGGTCCATGCGTAGCACAAAACACATCCACACAGAGCTGTGTGCACAGCACAGGAGCAGAGAGGCCTGGGACTTGTGTGTGTGTCTGTGTGTTTGGACACTGCCTGGGCTCTAGCAAAGCTTTTGGCTCTGCCTCCCAAGCAGCTCCTGCAGAACCTCCTGCATAAGGCCTGGCCAAGAACCCTCTGCATGGGGTTCAAACCTGGCTGCAAGGAAGGGCTGAGGGCACTAGGGGTGTTCAGGTTGGAGAAGAGGAGGCTGAGGGAGACCTCACTCTTCTCTGCAGCTCACTGAAAGGAGAGGGCAGCCTCTGCTCTGAGGGAAGAATAAGAATTTTATGGCTGGGAATGTGATATTCTATCTGTCCTGTATACCCACTTAATGCACATCGAAATTCTGTACCGTTGGCCAGGGACCATTCAAAAAAATTTTTTTTAATCGATAGGACAACAGCTGCTGGATCTTGTCCACCAATTTGCTGAATTCGTTGCCAACCTATGATAATCATTTGAACTGTGAGTTCTAATTGTGTGCTCCCTCTTTTTCTCAGCTGATGAGGAAGGAAAAGCCACTCTAACATATGTAACAGGTCTTTCCATAAAGCATCCCACTGACGTATAATCCCCACTGGATGGCATTCTTGGAGTACATATAATTTGGTAGGTGTTCTTTCCCAAACTTGTTTGGGTTTCTATTGCCTTTTCTATCTGACATAAAGCTTGCTTTGCTGCTGCTGTTAATTGTCAAGGTGACAGCAAATCTGCTTCCCCCTGCAATAAATGAAACAAAGGGGCTATGTGTGCTGTAGTCAAGCCCAGATAAGGTCTCATCCAATTAATGCATCCCAACAGTTTCTGTAAGTTATTGAGTCTGGATACCTTTTGAGATAACTGTATCGGCTGTGGTGTTACGGTTTGCTCTAAAATTTCTACCCTCAGGTATTTCCAGGGTTCCTGTGTTTGAACCTTTTCAGGCACAACCTGTTGCCCATAACTTGCTAGGGTTTCAAATACCTTGGGGCGGATTTTTGCTAATTTATCCTTTGTTGGAGTTGCTACCAAGATGTCATCCATATAGTGATAAAAAGAAGTCTAAAAAGGCTTGTCATACCATTGTTAAAGCATGGGCAACATACCACTGACAAATAACAGGGCTGTTTTTCATGCCCTGGGGCAAAACTTTTCCACTGATATCGCTGCGTTGGCCCCTTATTAAGGGCAGGCACTGAAAAGGTAAACTTTGGGGCATTGTCAGGGTGCAAAAAAACAGTGAAAAAGCAATCTTTCCGGTCAATAATAAATATGCTCCATGTTGCTGGTATCATGGCTGGAGAGGGCATTCCAGGTTGTAAGGCTCACATATTTTCCATTACAGCATTGACCTTTCTTAAGTCATGTAGTAAATGCCATTTGCCAGATTTTTTTCCTAATAACAAATACTGGGGTGTTCCAAGGGCTAACAGAAGGTTCAATATGATTTAGCTCTACCTGTTTCTGAACTAACTTGTGGAGGGCAAGTAATTTTTCTCTCATCAGGGGCCACTGATGTACCCATACAGGTTCTTTAGAAAGCCAGGTTAAGGGTATTGTTGGGTATTCAGTGCCCTCAATCCCAGCTGCCCCTATGAAAAACCCTCAGTTCCAATGGATCTCCTCCACATACTCAGCAAGTCTCATCCCCAAAGATTTAAAGGCACTTGACCCACATATGGCTGAATAGTTGCAATCCAACCTTCTAGGCTTGTGACCTGTACCGTTTTTCTGCTTATCCTACATTGAGTGATCCTCTGACCACAACTAGGGTTGCCCCTGCTGAGGTCATAGATGATCCTGGCAGCCATATGGCCGTAGATATGATGGTCATATCTGCTCCTGTGCCAATCGTCCCTGAAATCCAAATACTGGGTGGACTTGCATCCTCTATACTAAATGTACAAATCATATTTGGTCTATCAGCTGATATTGATTGAGCCCAGAAGATCTGTGGAGCACCAGTTGAGCCAAAGTCCTGTGCCCCCCTGGTTGTTGCTTCTGTCTCAGGAACCTACGAAAAGAAAGGCACAAGTTGAGCAATTCAAATTCCGTTTGGCACAGTTACTAGTGGAGTGGGTGTAAATACCATTGCTAAAATTTGACCAGTAAAGTCAGCATCAATTCCAATATGGACCCTTGTTTCCAATACGGACCCCTTATTTACCCTTGTAAAGTGGTACTGGAGCGTCCAACTAATAAGGCACTCAATCCCCCTCCCAGAGGTCCCCATGCATCCATCAGAATTTTATGCACATTCCTGTCCATAACTGTTATTTCTACTTCTGTTGATACATCCACTCTAGCACTTTCTCTTGTCTTCCCAATGAGCTTGCTGCAAAGGCCTGGAAGGGGCTTTACAGATGCATCGGTAGCGGAGTGTGATGCCCCCCCTGCCCCCCATGCTCTGCTCTCCCAGCTGAGGCTTTTCTGGAGGCTTAGTAGGGTATGTGGTAGATCCACTCAATACCGTGCTCTTTGGCCCAGTTTTTCACAAGATTGTTCTTTAAATGAGTGCCATTATCTGATTCGATTCTCTCTGCAGTTCCATGTCTCCACATGAAAAAAACAAGAATGATGTTACATGCAGTAGCATGTGGAACTGGATAGGTTTCCAGCCATCTGGTGCTTCCATCTAACACTCTTAGCACATACCGCTTGCCAGAACAAGAATGAGGAACAGTGATGTAGTCATTTTGCCCGCCTCCACCATACTTGTACTTGGACCATCGCTCACCATACCATAAGGGCTTGATTCGCTTAGCCTGCTTAATAGCAGCACAAATGTCACAGTCATGAATGACTTGGGTGATAGCATCCATGGATAAGTCAATTGACCTATCACATGCCTATTGGTAGGTTGCATCCCTGCCTTGATGTTCAGAAAAAAATCATTGCCCTACTGAGCCAAGAACAGAATGCCTCAGTGTTTCCAATCAAGG
>WBNM01032343.1:0-21440 GCA_013399055.1 Ramphastos sulfuratus | reverse complement strand
GCTCCAGGTCCCTCAGCCTCTTCATAGACTCCACTGGATTTTCTCCAGTAGTTCCCAGTCCATCTTGAACTGGGGAGGCCAAAACTGGCTGCAATACTCTGACTGTTGCCTCAGTAGGGTAGAGTGGAGATGGAAAAGAAATTCTCTCGAGCTGCTGGTCACACTCTTCTCAATGCAGCCCAGGAGACATTTGCCTTCTTGGCCACAGGAGCAGGCTGCTGGTTATCTCTCCTTTAGGTCCCAGTTCAACCAGTTCCATGTACTGGAGGCTCACACATGTGCTCAAGGCAGCACACGTGTTTATTCCCTGACATTGCTTGCTCTTGGTTCTCCTGCTGAAGTGACACTGACGTGTGTGTCCCTTCTGGTCTCCCAGCTGACAGTCATTGGTTGGCTTTAAGCACACCTGACAGCAGGCTGGAGGTCTCAGAAACTCCTGCATGATCTGCAAACATAGATGGTTGATGAGATGAGACAGATCCTGCTGCTCAAGAAAAGGCTTGGCCGTTTGCTCCTGAGACGTGGGAGAGCAGCCATGGAAGAGTTCCCCATGTAACAGCCACCAGCAAGATAGCACACAGGATGAAATCCAAGGAGCAGCTCATTTCACTGCACTTGGAACAGCTTCTTCCCTTTCTGTGTCTTTCCTTGCCATTTCTCATGGCTGCAGTGCTGGCCATTGCATGTCTGGGTGCTGTGATGCAGACACTGGGATCTGCTGTGCCTTAATGCTGGACTGGCATCAAAGTGTGAGGAGTGAATCCCTGCTGCTGGCCAGCCCTGCTTTGCCTGCAGGCCCCATGGGTTTTTCAGGTGGTGCCATCTTTACTGCATTTGGGCAGAAAGATGGAATAAGGTTTCTGTAAATCAGCACCTTGGCAGAGTTGTGTCCTGGATGGTGCCACAGTGCTGGGGCTCCTGCATCCTGCATCCTGTGACTAGCAGGATGGGTGAGGTGATTTTACCCCTCTGCTCTGCCTTGCTCTGCTGAGACCCTACCTGGAATGCTGTGTCCATTTCTGGTGTCCCAAACAAAAAGAGGGCATGGAACTGTTGGAGAGGGACCAGAGCAGGCCACAAAGATGATCAGAAGGCTGGAGAACCTCCCCTGTGGGGGGAGGCTGAGAGACTTGGGACTGTACAGCCAGGAGAAGAGAAGGCTCCAGGGACACCTTAGAGCAGCCTTGCAGTACCTGAAGGGGGGCTGCAGGAGAGCTAGAAAGGGACTTTTGACAAGGGCTGGGAGTGACAGGAGGAGGGACAGTGGCTTTGAGCTGGAACAGGGGAAATTGAGACTGGAGAGTAGGAAGGAATTCTTTAGAGTGAGGGTAGTGAGACACTGGCACAGGTTGCCTAGGGAGGTTGTGGATGCCCCTTCTATTGGGGTTTTGAAGACCAGGCTGGACGAGGCCTTGAGCAAGCTGGGCTAGTGGGAGGTGTCCCTGCCTATGGCAGAGAGTTGGAACTGGATGATCTTAGAGGTCTCTTCCAACCCAAACCTTTCTATGAATCTGTGAGATGTCAGCACATAGTTTTGGGGTGTCTGTGGACTTGTGCTGCTGGTACAATTGAAGCAAGTAAATCTGATGCTTTTGTTGTTCTCAAGGCTGCTTCCAGCTCCCCATGGCCCTCTGCTCCCTGCACCTTCTGTGCAGTGGTGGATCTGCATAATCACACAGAGGTGCTGCCGAGAGCTTTTGCAGTTCCTCTCTGTTGATGGCAACCATCCAGGGCTGGTACTGACAGACTGATGTGGTGCTGGCTGCCGCGGGACTGTAGCTGGAGGCTGCTCCCCAGCAGGCTGCCTGTGGTCCTGGCTGCCTGCCTCTCAGAGCCTTTGATGGCGGCAGGTGGTCAAACACAGGGCTTGAGTCTTTCTCCTCTTTGTGTTTCTCTCGGGCAAAGAGGGCTGGAGGGAGACACTGAAGGGACCATAGTGGAGCATTCTCATCAAGTAAGAAAGAATGAAAACCAAGAAGCACCATTTGTGCTTGAGCTTGAGGGAAGGAGCTGCTGTAGGTGCCTTGGTTTTCTCCAGCTGGAGAAACGCTTTGGTTCTTTTCCATTGTTAATTGGCCACTTGGAGGAAAAATACGTTGGGAAATTAGGTGAGAGATGGCTTCAGGACTCACTGCTGACTCCTGCCGAGGCTGGCAGCCTCCTTCTGGGTCTCATTGGCGGTTGCAGATGCTCTGCAAACTGGCCCAAGGGTAGGTCACTGCTGCAGACCTGATGCCCCTCCCACAGCCAAAACCTTGCTGGAGCAGGTCCAGAAAGGGCAGCAAAGCTGTTGAAGGGTCTGGAGAACAGGGCTGGTGAGGAGCAGCTGAATGAACTGGGATTGTTTAATCTGGAGAAGAGGAGGCTGAGGGGAGACCTCATCGCTGCACTGGAGGTTGGAGTAAGGTGGGGGCTGGTCTCTTTTCCCTAGTATCAGGTGACAGAACAAGAGGAAATAGCCTAAAATTTTGCCAGGGGAGGGTTAGATTGGAGATGAGGAAACATTTATTTGCTGGAAGAGTGGTCAGGGATTGGCACAGGCTGCCCAGGGAGGTGGTGGAGTCACCACCCCGGAGGTGTTGAAGAAACATGTGGCCATGGCACTCTGGGACAATGTTTAATGGCCATGGTGGTCTTACATTGGACTCTATGATCTTGAGAGGCTTTCCCAACTAAAACAATTCTATGATTCTCTAAACCCAATGCACTCAGCAAGAAATCCTTGTTCCTTTTCTGGCAGGAATTCTCTTGAGAGGTTCTCTGTTTGTCTTTAACCACGGAATTCAGTTTTGTCTGCCTGTGCTTGTGTGCAGCCCAGAGTTTGGTTGGAAACAACTACTGAGCTGGGTATTATTCATTGAGAAAAGGGGCAGAAAGTGGAACTGCCTCATGTTTTGGTTGAAGATAACCTGTGGCATTTCAATAAGGGGATCTCTTGCACACTTTGTACTTGCAGTTTCTCATACAATGATGGCAGCAGCTTCTGCCTACAGGGGACTGTAAATGGCCAAGCCATATTTGAAGGCCGTGCTGTTGCTGGAAGGGCTGACTGTGTCTTTTAGAGAAGGGTTGAGGTTTGAGGTTGGTTTTGTTCTAGTGAAATCCTTGGGCTTGCTCCCAGAACAATACCTCCCACCACACTGAGGCCTTCTTGCCATGCAGTACCTTCTCATAGCTCCTCCTGCAGCAATCCATGCAGCACCCGAGGGTCTCATCTCCTTAGTTTAGCTAAATATAGACTTTTCAAGCCCTAGTGGAGAGCCTAATCCATACCTTTACTAAGCTTAACAAGCAGAATCCAGTGGCATAAGCAGCTGACACGGCTTTATGGCTAGAGGAATCCTCCCCATTCTCTTATGCCTGCTCTAATCTGCCAGGGTTTGTTTAAATTTTCTGCTGCTTAATCTGGTGTTTGACTGCCTGTGGGTACTGGACTCTGAGGACTCGTTTGTTGTGATGATTTTTCCTGTCTGCAGACTCGCTCTTCAGTTTTTCATGCTGTCTGCCCAGGGAGACCCAATCCTTTTGTATTTTTTCAAGTGACTGTTTAATAACACCCCTCCCATCAGCCCAATCTGCACGATTCCAAAATGATGTCCTGTTTGCCAGCCTGCTCGCAGGCTGAGCTCACCAAGAGAAGAGTTTCTCTGGCTGTGCTTGCAAAGCTGCTCTCATGCTCTGCTCTGTGGTTTGAAGGGAGCTGGGTCTCATACACACACTGGCAGCTGCAGCAGGATGAAAATACCCACAGATGTTTGTGGCAGCATCTTATTTTGAAAAGACAATGGTTGTAAAAAGGATTTGTTTCCATGTCTGAGCTAGTTTGTCTTTTTCCAGCTCGGCTGCAGACTGAGGGTAGGGTTTGTGGATGCTCTGTTCTAAAAGCAAGTGGCTCTGTGGTTGGCACTCATGATGTGTATAGTTACCAATCACTGCATGCCTTAGATTCTAGAGTGGTTTCCAGCCCAGCTCTGTGCACAGGGAGGTCATGCCCCGAGCGTGCATGTGCTTTCCCAACTAGTGCTGCAGTGTGTGCTGTGCTGCAGCATGTGCATGCACACACCTCCATGCCCCCAGCCAAGCCACCCAAGCAGCTCTCAGCTCCATGGAGCCACAGGGTTGCTCCACAATGGCAGTGACTTGAAGGCTTAAAAAGGCTTAGAAGAAGTGGGCTTGCATGACCATGCATTATCCTTTCTTCATCCATGGGCCTTCCTGCCTGCCAGCAGCTAGGAGTTTAGGGCCTTCCTGCACCCAAGGAACTGCTACTGTGTCCACCTGATGTGCATTTCTCTGACTGTTCAACTTGTGTCTAGTTTTGGGCACTGCGATGCTGTCCTACAGAGCTTGAACACAGTGATAGTGATTTGAGAGCTCCTGTGAGATGTCTGGCAGAACCAACCCACCCTGTTTCCTTGCCTGTGCCAGAGGAGCAAACATCCTCTGCTCTGCTTCCTGGGGGGCAGAACCAACAGCTAGCCCCTCAGAATTCAGTGCACTAACCAGGGTGAGGGGCTGCATGCTGCCACATGCACGGAGCTGGCATTGCCTTGACCCCTGCCCAACCCTTTTCTCTGGCAGAGGAGATGTCTTCTGTGAACTGAAGAGCGCTGAGAAGGTATTTCAGGCAGTGAAGCAGAGAAGGTCCAGAACTGCTCTTACTGCAGTATGATCTTGCTTGGTTTGTGCAGGTGGTTAACCTGAAGCTGCTTCTGTTGCTTCTGGTGGATCCTCTTGCCTCACTGATCTCCCCTGGAGCCATGACATGCAGGCTGTATCTCACAGCACCCAGCTGAAACTCTGGTGCTGCAGATGTGCCTTGCAGCCTGGGTACCTTCAGCCCAAGCAGGCAGCAGCAGAACCCCTGTTTGCTTGCCCTCCAGTGCCATTTGGCTGGCTACTCAGCACTTTGACTGCACCCCAGCACCTTCTCTTGGGTGCTTCATTCCTTTGCAGTTTGGTTTTGTTTTTCCCCAGTGCCGTTCTGCCATGGGCTTGCATTGGCAGCACTGTAGCACTGCAGATGTTGTGCCATCCAAAACCATCATGGTGGGTGTTCTAAGCAGCTGCCATGATACAGCCCATCTTCTTGGCAAACAGCAGTGCTGTGAGCCCTGTGTCTTCTCTTCCCTTTCATCTTCATGTGTTGTAACAGAGATGGAACCTACAGAAAGCTTGCACATGGTGTACCTTGCCAAGCTTGCTCTCATGCCTAGCAGCTGTCCATACTTGCTTGGTAAGGAAGATGTGTTCTGGTAATTAGGTTTACGTGGGATGGTGCTTGGAGAACTCTTAATGTAGATACAAAATGGTGTCCCTTTGGCATTCTCTGCCACCTTTTAATGGAAAGCCACAGTGGGCTGGTGGTGGGCTTCTGACTGATGCCTCTTTTAGCACCACATCAAGAAAGCAGGCTGCAAACAAATCCAGCCTGACTGTCCTAGTGTACGAAGCACCTGAGCTTTGCTTTGCTGTAGGTGTGAGCAGGCAGCAGAGCTGCACAGTGAATGCACAGCTTATTGGGCCTGGGCTCTGCCGTTATGGTTTGCATGTTTGCATGTTTGGAGACTGCCTCAAGCTAATGTGATATTTGCCTTTATGTATTCCAGCTGTGTGGGGGTTGAAGAAGAAGAAGCACCAGATATTGATATCTACCATTGCCCAAACTGTGAGAAAACCCATGGGAAGTCTACTTGTAAGTACCCTGTTGCTGCCCAGGCACACAGCAGATCCTCAGCATGGAAACCAAAGAAGCTTTTGTGTTTCTTACAAAAGGACACACCTAAATAAATACCAGAATTTCAACCATGGGATGAAAAAAGATGTTGGGAGGAAAAAAAAAAAACCAAACCATGGGTTGGCTTGTGGAGCTTTGGATGCAGCTCCTTGCCTGGCCTTGGGCACTGTGTGTGAGCTTGTACCTGGAGAGCTTCTCTCCTCAGGGCCAGCAGTGGAAGTGATGCTTCCTTCCTTGCAGGGAATGAAGCATTGTGGAGGCATTTAGTACTGTGGGCTAGAAAAATCCTCCAGACTCCAGCCAGTTTTGGAAACAACATGGTGTGTTTGCTGTTGGGTGAGAAGAGTAAGAAACAGTCTGCTGTGCTTGGCCTGCAGAGCAAGCTGCAGCCATTTCAGTGGCAGTCAACATTGTAGGATGTTCTAGGGGTGCCAATTCTTGCAGTTCTTTCACAGGAAAAAGTTCTCCTGAGTAAAAAGTGACAGTTGATCTCAGTGGGAGTTTTGTCTGGGAAAGAGCTGTGTTTGCTTTGGTCAGATTAATTCACAAATTCTTTCTGTTATACAATGGGGAAGAAAAAAAAAAGAGAAGAGGAATCAGTTGCTGTAAAAGATGAAAGGCTTTACTTGAAAGCCATTTGTGGTAAATAAGCACCAACGATGCAGAGGTTCCCACTGCTTTGCAACCTTACAGCAACATGCAGAGGAAGAGCTCTGTGCTGGTGTCCCAGGAGCTGGACGAGTCATAGTGTTCTTTTTTTTAGTGCAAAATAAGAAATGACTGGAAACTTGGCTGCTCTGGTGTTAAAATTCTGTCATTTCCAAACCAGGCCAATTTGGTTTTTACTGCACTACTTTAAAGTTTAACAAAAATCTATGAGCAAATAAAAGAAGCCTGAAATGTTCATTTTAGGGGCAAAAGTAAGAGTAATTTTCCACTTGGACTTTTTCAAAATCAAATGTGAACTGGAAGCCTGAAATGACCTGCAGCTGTTCCTGTCTCCCAGATGGTCTGCTAACAGCTTTGGCCCAATCAGGGCACCTACAAACTGGAGAAGCTGGCACAAACCCCTTTGGGAGGCTTGTTGTGCAAGACATCTGTATGTCCCAGAAGGTGTTTGGATTTGAAAGTGTTGATCTTTGTAATGCTTTGTTGGAAGAGTTCTTGACAAACACACTGGAAATTGATCAGACAAATGGCTTCAAATCATCTTCAGGTGAACAATTTGCAGTTAGGATAGGTTGTGTTGAAAAGTGGGCTGGGTATGTGCAGATACTGCCAGGCTGTTCCTGACCCACCACAGAAGCAGCAGCACAGGATTTCCAGCCTCTGTGAGGGCTGTCTGACACTGAGGGGGGTCTGATGCTTTGGTTTCTTTTGCTTTGCTTTGAATTATGAAAGGCACAGGTCCTACGAACAGCAACTGAGCGAGCTGAGCTTGTTCAGTCTGGAGGCTGAGGGGAGACCTCATTGCTCTCTACAGCTCCCTGAAGGGAGGTTGGAGTGAGAAGGGGACAGCAGGGAAAGGAAGTTCCACCTCAACAGGAGGAAGACTTCTTTACTGTAAGGGTAACAGAGCACTGGAACAGGCTGCCCAGAGATGTTGTGGAGTCTTCTTCTCTGGAGACTTTTGAGCCCTGTCTGGATGTGTTCCTGTGCCACCTGCACTAGATTCTATGGTCCTGCTCTGGCAGAGGGGTTGGACTTGGATGATCTCCAGAGGTCCCTTCCAACCCCTAACATCCTATGATCCTATGAGAGTTGAATCAACTGTAGTTTTCTGATGCTTTCATCGGGTTTTTGACTATCCAGTTCTTTTTATGCAGATAAAACCCCAACCTGGCAGGAGATCCCTTGGTATGCAGCATGCATCACAGCAGAAAGTGCTGCTGGAGTGCTGGTGCTAGTTACGGTCGTGTAAATGTTAAGAGGTTGGAATCCAGAATGTTCTATCCTTCTGCCGCACAGCAACACAACTTCCTTGGTCCCTTCAGATGCATTGCAGGATGTACCAAACCAATCACCAGGATAAAGGAGTGCAGCAATTTCAGGAGCATTTAAACAGGACTTGTTTCCAGCCTTGCCTTGAGGTTTGGTGCCGTGCGAGATCACAGGTTCTCAGGCTGCAGGGCCACCTTCCCCATTCCCTAGCAGAATGGTGGATCCCGTTGAAAAATGAGGCTATTATCCTGTAGCCCCTCCTTGCGGAGTGCAGTAGTCCAGGGAAGTTAAGAGACTGATGAAATGAAGGCAGGAGCAGCCTGGCTTAACACATTCATTGCGTCCTGCTGCAGGGCACGTGGGCTCTGCCAGTGCTACTGTGAGCCGACCGCTTTCGTTTGCTTATTAACTGGTTACAGGAGCTGTTTAAACTGGTTATTGAGCACTATCGGTTTGGTAATAAATGAGTAGGAGTTGTTCCAGAGCCAGGAGTTCCCCAATAGGATTTCATTATGGCAAGATTAGCAAAGGGGAACACAGCCACCAATTGTGTGTTACGCAACTGGTCTGGATTTAAACCCTCGGTGGCTTTCTGGCGCACGCCTTCCCCACTCTCTGCTTTCCAGATGGCAAATGGAAAAATCATTTTCCTCCTCTGACAGTTTTCCACTTCACCAGTGTGGCTTAGTGGCTACTATTTCAGAAGATTGCTTCCTGTCACACAGCATTTTAAGCCATTTCTGCTTAATGAAATTTGTAGGGGCTCCTGTTTGGGAGAAATTGTCCACATTCATCCGAAGCTCTCTGACATCACTGCAATGAAATGGAAGTGCTTTGTTTGGGCAGCCTTGGCTCATTTTCATAATGCAATCTGAAATGCTGGGTTTGATTGCCCTCTCCTTTGCAGCACTGGAAGTCAGACAAAATTCCTTGGAATTGGCGAAGTTAAATAGCCAAAGTCAGGCTGAAACTATTACAACCAAGTAATTACAACCATTAATATAAATCAGTACAGAACAGGGGACTTCTATGCTTTCCTCCTTCATAAACAGATTTGAAACATTCCTCTGAAGTCTAAAATTACTCATTTTGGGACAGAGTTTTCATAAAAATATAACATATGCTCTGCTTCCTCTGGAGGGTTTTCTGTAGAAGGAGCTGGTTGGTCCAAAGGTCAGCTCTGGATCCCAAAGTTCTGCAGAAAAACAAATCTGGAATCACTTAAGAAGAGGCCAAAGCTACTATTCGTTGCACACGTTAATGGGCCTTTAGTCCTTGCTGCAGTCCCCATGGTGAAGATGAAACACAAAGAGAACAACTGAAACTGGGCCAAACGTGGATGATTTGGTGCAGCACAATGGAGTACAGCAGCCAGCTCGATGCCACCTGGGAGATGGCACCTCCTGGGGAGTGTTCTGGCAGTGGAGGGATCTTTGTTGCCTCTGCATGAAAGGTAAATGATGCCAGAGGAGGATGATAATGCCAAAGGAGGAGGAGGATGCTGGAAGAGGAGGATGCCAGAGAAGGAGGATGATGCTGGAAGAGGAGGGTGGTGTCAGAGGAGGGTGATGCCAGAAGACGATGATGATTCCAGAGGAGAAGGATGATGCCAGAGGAGGATGATGTCAGAGGAGGATGGTGCCAGGGGTGGATGATGCCAGAGTAGAGAGACTGTTTGCAAAGGCGTGCAGTGACAGGATGAGAGGCAATGGCTTCAAACTAGAGCAGAGCAGATTTAGATTGGATGTTAGGAACAAGTTTTGCACCATGAAAGTGGTGGAACACTGGAACAGGATGCCCAGGGAGGTGGTTGGGGCCCTATCCCTAGAGATATTCCAGGTGAGGCTGGACAGGGCTCTGGGCAACCTGATCTAGTTGAGGATGTTCCTGCTGACTGCAGGGGGGGTTGGAATGGATGAGCTTTGGAGGTCCCTTCCAACCCAGACCATTCTAGTATTCTATGATCCACCTCTGACATATTCACTCAGAGCCAAGGGAAGCAGCTCCCTGGTGCTTTCCAGGGAGTTGCAGTGAGTTTCCTAACTCAACACTGCTTTGGTGCTGTTCTTTCCCAGCACTCCCTGCTATCTGCAGGGTAATAAGAGACCATGCTAAAATGATAAGCTCTTTAATTTTCACTGTACCAAGTGCCACCTGTTTCAGTGGGACTTGTGCGAGGTGTCCCAGTGTTGGTTCGGATCTGCTGAGAGGGGGAGGAGGCAGTCGTTGGAAAGGGAAGGAGAGGAGGAAGGCTTGGCATTCATGTAGGGCTTGTTTCCTTTGTTACCAGGAGCATTGAATTAATACACTAAGCCTGAGAGTCATTAAGATAAAGAACTAGCAGCTTTAATGAATATATCCAGCTAGGCTGGAGAGCTGCATGGAACTAATAAAACCAGCATGCTTTGTGCAAAACCTGGGCTGGATTCCTTGGGAGATAACTTGAGTTATTCCAGAGCTGGGGATGGGAAAACAAAGTCAGCTTTTTCTGAACCTTGTCTTTATAGCTCTGGCCTCAAGATTGCTTTCTTCTTTCTGAAGAATGATGTGGACCTGTGTGTGTGCAAGAGTAAAGAATGTTGTCCATGTGTGGAGGAATCTGGTTCCTTCCCTAGCTGCTTTGAACAGTAGGAAAAGCCTAAGGGATCTTGATTTGGGTGTAAAACACTGAGTTTGACAATATAAAATAAAGCTGAAAAATAAAAGTAAGTTGTGACATACAAAAATTCTACTAAGAGAGGCTGGAAAAGAAACTTGGGACAGAAAACAATTTACTTCCAAAACAAGCATGTCTGGACAAACTGTGGAGGTAGGAACAGCTGAGAGATTGTGCTGACTAGGAGAAAAAGCTGGACCAGTTTTTCCTGCTCTGCATTGTCTGCTGTCAGAGAGGCATGGCAGAACCACACTGGCATTTGACTTCCTTAGTCGTGCTTTTTCCACCTGCCCCTTTCTGCACGCTGAGCTTGCCTATATGTCTGTCACCCACGGCGAGGACAGTCGAGGGGCTTTCAGTCTGCTGTCATCAACAGAAGGCCTGAGCCTGGCTTGCCTTTCAAAAACTAGGACAAGAGTTCTAAAGACTGCATTTGTGGTGCCCTTGCATCTTTCTTTTTTTGGTTTTTCCCTTTGTTTTATGTGCATGCTGTGTGCAGAGCGTAATGCAAAGTGAAACCTACCAGTGCAGGACAGCCCTTTAGACCAAGGTAATTCATAGCAGATATGTTCATAAAGGTCTGTGCTGCATCTTGAGGAGGCAGAAAAGTGGCATTCTGAGAGCCTGATGCTAAGGGTTCAGTGTGTAGTTTGGCAAGCACAGTGTGTCCAGAGCCTGTGTTTGCATCGAGCCTGCGGTAGCTGTGCAGCTCCGTAATTATCCGTCTGGTTGCCCTTATGTTACAAACCCAGCACTGTTGGGTGTGTAATGGATCTCCAGGCTGCTCTGGGACTCTCTAGCAGTGAGCTGAGAGCACTGCTAACATTCAGTGCAGC
Source organism: Ramphastos sulfuratus (assembly GCA_013399055.1). Classification (NCBI taxonomy): domain Eukaryota; kingdom Metazoa; phylum Chordata; class Aves; order Piciformes; family Ramphastidae; genus Ramphastos; species Ramphastos sulfuratus. Next base: position 10,270 of record WBNM01032343.1, on the reverse strand, counting down.
CTAGCAGGGGTTTTCTCTCCTCTGCTCACCTCAGGAACCTTCCCCCAGGTGTCACACAGAATCACACACACAGAAACATTCCGGTTGGAAAAGACCCCCAGGATCAGCAAGCCCAACCATTATCCCTGCTCTATAAAGGTCACCCTTAAACCATATCCTCAAGCACCACATCCAAATGACTTTTAAACACATCCAGGGTTGGTGACTCAACCCCCTCCCTGGGCAGCCCATTCCAGTGCCTGACCACTCTTGCTGGGAAAAAATGTTTCCTAATGTCCAGTCTAAACCCATCCAGGCCATTCCCTCTTGTTCTGTCGCTATTTACCTGTGAGAAGAGACCAGCAGCAGCCTCTCCACAGTGATTCTCTTCTGCCTTGGCATACAATGCTGTCCCCTTCATTCTTTTGCAGTGAAAAAGAAAAGAAATTGGCACAAACACGATACTGGACAGACAACAGAGGTCAAACCTGTGCAGAACGGGAGCCAAGTCTTTATAAAGGAGCTGCGGAGTCGCACTTTCCCAAGGTAGGTTGTTGAGCCTGGAGAGGGCTGTTGAGGCACAGCATGCAGGGCCAGCTTCCTGCCAAGCTGATGCTGCTGCTTGCTGAAAGCATTGCCTAGTGCAGGATGCTGAAGCTGAAGGGAGTGCCCTTATTACAGGTGTCTCAGCCTCTTCCCTTTTGTGCGTTTGTGCAGCCATATTCAAACCTCTTCTTGCCTGAGTTCCTGTGCTTGCATGAGAAACTAACCAATTTATTGCAGAGAATTACCCTGCTCTCAAAACCACTGCTGGTGCTGCTGGAGGCTGTCTCCATCTTGAAAAGAAGAACAATGACATCCTCAGTTGCTGCAGTGACAAAGGCTCTCTTATTTGTGGTAATGAATAGCACTAATTGTTAGGTGACATGTTCCACACTTTATTAGGCTGGTTCACAGCCATTTGTAAGAGTGATGATTTTCTGCTGGTTCTTTAGAGTAGGCCTTGGCCAAATAAATCCTTAATTATTAATGAACAATTATTTTAGAGGAATCTTTGGAGACTGGTGAAGTGTACTTGGTAAATACAAAACTTCCTTTTTAAGGAGAATTTACTTTCAAATTTACTTTTAGATACTAATCAGTCTTAGACAAATTCAGGTTTCTGAGAAAGAAGCCCAGAAGAATGCCTGCATGATTCAGTCTTAGGCTAGTGAAGGAAAAGACTGAAAATACCCCTGCAGAGCATTTGCAGTGCTTACAGATAGGTTTTGCTGAGCTCATGACCCCATATTTGTACTTGCTTGGCCATTTTGGGCCTGCTAGACTTTTGTCTTAGTTCTTTTTTGTGCTTTGGCTTGTGTGTTTCTTCCTTTATTTCTGCAGAGCAATTTGGCAGCTTGCAAACCTAATTGCATAAAGAATCGTAGAATCCTAGAATGGTTTGGGTTGGAAGGGACCTCCAGAGCTCATCCAGTCTAACCCCCCCTGCAGTCAGCAGGGACATCCTCAACTAGATGAGGTTGCCCAGAGCCCTGTCCAGCCTCACCGTGAATATCTCCAGGGATGGGGCCTCGACCACTTCCCTGGGCATCCTGTTCCAGTGTTCCACTACCCTCATGGTGCAGAACCTGTTCCTAACATCCAGTGTAAATCTGCTGTGCTCTAGTTTGAAACCATTTCCCCTTGTCCTGTCACTGCAGGCCTTTGCAAACAGTCTCTCTCAGCCTTCTTGTAGCCCCCTTCAGGTACTGGTAAGAATGATTTCAGTCACCTCGGATCGCCTCTCAGATTGGACTCACAAACTCAGTATCTCTGAGTCACTCCCAAATTGTCAAACCAGATGTGGATTCCAATTTTATTTGTTTGCTTCTCGCATAAATCTGGTCAGGAGAAAATCCTGCTGCCAAAAATAAAGATTATGAGAAAGCTGAAAAGATTGCCTGCAAGATTCAGACCTCTGACATCTGCACTTGCACTGTTATCAGAGCAAAGCCTTGTTGAGACACTTTCCCCTCAGAAGACAATGAATGAAATCTGCAGAAGTTCATGAAACCAAACCCAATGCTCCTCAGACAGAATGTGATGAACAGAAAAAGGGGGTCTCAGTTCAGGGACAGGAATGTGACTACTGATTCACATCATGCTACAGTAAATTGTTACCCAGGATCAGTCCCTGGGTGAGGCTCGTGTCAAAAGGAGCAGCGAAGAGAGCAAAAAATACAACTCCTGTCATCCCTCTCCTGAAAATTTAAAACAAAAATAATTTTGGAGGAGTAGTAGTAACAATAATAATCATANTGGATGCAGTACTCCAGGTGGAGGTCTCACCAGTAGAGGAGGAGGATCACTTCCCTTGCCCTGCTGCCCACACTTCTCTTGCTGCAGCCCAGGCTCTGGTTGGCTTTCTGGGCTGCAAGAACACACTGACAACTCAGATAAAGCTTCTCGTCCACCAGCACCCCCAAGTCTCTTTCCTCAGAGCTGCTCTCAAACCAATCACTGCCCAGCCTATATTGCTAAGAATGATAAAATGGATGTTTCATGTACTTCAGTATGGGTGCCAGACTCTCCATTTTGGCACCATCATTACTAGAAGCTCTGGTACTGCTCTGTCTTTACAGAATCACAGAATTAACTCGGTTGAAAAAGAACTTTGAGATCATTGACTCCAACCTATCACCTAATACCTTCTAATTAACTCAACCCTGGCACTAACTGCCTCATCCAGTCTCCTTTTAAACACCTCCAGGGATGGGGACTCCACCACCTCCCCGGGTGTGTGTAAGTGTGTAAGTTTCTGTGGCACGTGCAGAATCAAATCACACTGAACAAGTACAGGAGACATCTGTGGGCACTGTAAAGTAAGTGCAGAGCTTCAGTGCTAAGTCTCTGTTTTGCTTCTTGCTCCTTAAAATCTCCAGCCTCATTCTTTGCACATTGCTGGCCACCACTGCTCACATAAATGGGGAACTCCCCTTTTAATTAATTACTAGTTAAATTATTAATTAATCACATTTTTTTTCTCCTGAGCAGCCATTGGCACTTCACTGTGGCTGAAGTGATCCGGAAATAAGTTGAGTTTCTACAGCTTGTCCCTGTTTCCATTCAGCCACTTTGTTCTTTTGGGCATAAACCCCTCTGAGGTGGCCTGAGCAGGCCCAGGGTGAGAGGTTCCCCTGTGTGTGATGGGGTTGAAGGAGGAACCCCTGCAGCAAAGGGTGTGGAAGGACTCCCACATCTTAGGGGAGCTGGGGGCTCTGCACAAGTTAGGCTTTACGGGGTGGTGAAGGAAGTGCTGCCCAAGCGTGTGGCCACCATGGTGGCACTGATGGCCTTGTCTTCTTTCCCACCAGATTTTGGTGCCCTACAAAGATGTGAGCTGTAGTTCAGAGCTGCTGCAGGAGAGGGCACTCCTGTATTAGCCGTGTGTGCCCTGGAGGAAGGGCTTTCTTGGGGTCAACAAAACAGTTTCACTCTTCTCCCTGCACCTGTGGTCCTGGCTTGCTGGGTGGTTTTTGGGGCCCAGCTGACAAACACCACACGGCAGCAGGGCACTTTTGGGACTGATGGTACTTCATATGGTCCTTTCACTCCAAACTCAAAGTGGTTTCTTCCTGATAAGATCTAGAAATTGAACCCAAGTTTCCCCTGAGAGCTGTCACTGAAAGTAGCTGGTCCAATGCCACAGCTTCCCTTCCCCTAGACCCTTTGATACCTGCCCAGCAACTTGGAAATGATTTGCAGAATATTTCCTGAGCAATTTATTTGAGGTTCTGTAACACTCTGAATCTTGCCTTCTTTAGAGTGCAACCTCTAACCCTCATTTCCTTAACATTTATCACTAGTGGCTTGACAGGTCCCTGTAGCTGAGGAAAACAGTTTATAGATCCACAGGATGGGTTGGGTTGGAAGGGACCTTAAAGATCATCCACTTCCAACCCCCTTACCCTGGGCAGGGACACCTCCTACTAGCCCAACCTGCTCAATGCCTCATCCAACCCAGTCCTGAACACCTTCAAAGAGGGGGCATACACAGCTTCCCTGGGCAACCTGTTCCAGAGTCTCACCACCCTTACTGTCAAGAATTTCTTCCTCATCTCCAGCCTCAGTCTCTCCTCTTCCAGCTCAAAGCCATTGTCCCTTGTCCTGTCACTCCCCGCCCCTGTCAAAAGTCCCTTCCTGGCTTTTACCAGAAGCCATTTTTCACCAAAAGCTTTTATTTTAGAACTTTACAGCAGTTGGTGCATGAGGCTCCAACAAATCAACTCTGGATCATTTATTGTGTGCTTTGCAATCAGTGCCTTTTGCCTTATGCACCTAATTTGCATATATTTGCCTGTTCCTAACTTCCCCCTCTCAGCAGTGAAACACAGACTTACACCAGAGTCTGCAGGGAGGACCCTCACTGTTGAATCTGTGTTTGCTTTTGCAGTGCTGAAGATATAGTTGTGAAGGTGCCAGGCAGCCAGCTAACCACAGAATACTTGGAAGAAAATGGCTTTGCAGAGCCCATCCTGGTCCCCAAGAAGGATGGCCTGGGCTTGTCTGTCCCCGCGCCCACCTTCTATGTCAGCGACGTCGAAAACTACGTCGGTGAGTATCTGGCGAGCAGGTGGCTTGGTGCTGTTTGGAGCTCAGCTGCTTTAAAATACAAAGATGTATAATTTGTATATTAAAGTTGCAGTGGTTTAAATCAGAACACGATGGGTCAGACTGAACCAGCAGGTTAGCCTGTCTGCTTTCCCTACACAGAAGTGAGGGAAAAACGGCACACGACAACTTGGGGTTGAGGCAAAAAAGTAAAAGTGAGGTAAGAATTGAGTTTACTGAGCAAAATCAGCTCAGCAGAGCACAAAATCCACAATTTCCTCAGCCTGTCTGCAGAAAAAGCAGGGTGAAGAGCAGCAGCAAGCTGAAGCAGTGAGCCAAAAGCCCAAGCCAGAAAACTCCCTCATCCCTCCTTGTCCTGCCACCATCCCAGCAGAAGCGACAACACCCAAAAACCCAGATGGGGTTTCCAAGAAAGCCAATGGCATCCTGGTTTGAGTTAAGCACAGGGTGGGCAACAGGGGGATCACCCCCTTGTGCTCAGCACTGCTGAGGCCACATCTCAAGTGTTGTGTTCAGCTCTGGGTCACTTACTCCAGAAAGGACACTGAGGGGCTGCAGCCTGTCCAGAGAAGGGCAATGAGGTTGGAGAAGGGCCTGGAGCACCTGGGCAATGATGAGGGGCTGAGGGAGCTGGAGGTGTTCAGTCTGGAGAAGAGGAAGCTGAGGGGAGACCTCATTGCTCTCTACAGCTCCCTGAAAGGAGGTTGGAGTGAGGATGGGGCAGCCTCTGCTCCTTGGTGGCAAGAGACAGGAGCAGAGGAAATGGTTCCAAGCTGTACCAGGGGAGGTTCAGGTTGGATGTTAGGAAATATTTCTTCACTGGAAGGGTTCTCAAATCTTGGAACAGGCTGCCCAGGGCAGTGCTGGAGTCACCATCCCTGGAGGTGTTCAAGCACTGTGTGGAGCTGGTGCTCAGGGACATGGTTTAGAATTAACCCTTCAGGGCTGGGTTGAAGGTTGACTGGATGAGCTTGGAGGTCTCTTCCAACTGGATGCATTCTGTGATTCTGTGATTATTCTCTGTACTTTGATACAGAGAGGGGTGATTTTTGATAGGTGCAACTTTGTGTAAAATAACAATAAGTCAATTTTTTTGTGGCATGCCTGAAATCTCCTGTTAAATCCTGGGAATTTCCCTGTGAAAGTCCTCCTTGATTGTGGATTTCACGAGCAAAACATTTCAAATAGAGCATAAGACAACTTAGAATTTTGGAAAATCATAGAATCATGAGGATTGCAAAAGACCTTTAAGATCATCAAGTCCAACCATAACCCAGCTCCCAGCACCACTAAACTCTATCCTGAAGTGCCACATCTCCACACTTGTTGAATACCTGCAGGTGTGGTGACTCCACTGGCAACCTGGGCAGCCTGTTCTCCAAGTTGGAGGCTGACCTGCTGGAAAGACTTCAGAGTCCTGGTGGACAACAGAATGCCCATGAGCCAGGAATGTGCTTTTGTGGCCAAGAAGGCCAGTGGCATCCTGGGGTGCATCAAGAAGAGTGTGGTGAGCAGGTCAAAGGAGGTTCTCCTACCCTTTTTTTCTGCCCTGGTGAGGCCACATCTGGAGGACTGAGAGAGTTCTGGGCTCTCCAGATTAAGAAGGACCTCAGGGAGCTGTTTGAGAGGGTACAGCAAAGGGCTACAGTGATGATGAGGGGACTGAAACACCAGACTGCTGGAGAAAGGCTGAGGGATTTGCAGCCTTTTAGCCTGGAAAGAGTAGCTGAAGGGGGAACCTTATCAGTGCTGATGAGTGTCAGGTGGGTGGGACCAGGCTTTCTTCAGTTGTGCCCAGTGGTTGTGCCCAGTGGTGGGACAAAGGGTAATGGGCACAAACCTGAACATAGAAGTTTTATCTAAACATGAGGAGGCCCTCATTACTTTGAGCCCTGGAACAGGCTGCCCTGAGAGTTGGTGCCCTCTCCATCTCTGGAGACATTCAAAGCTCACCTGGATGCCCTTCTGGGCAGGCTGCTGTAGGTGAACCTGCTCTGAAAAGGGGATGGACTAGTTGGTCTCCAGAGGTCTCTTCCACCATTCTGTGATTTTGTGGAGAGGGAAGACAAAAAAGTATCTTCCAGTATCTGAAGGGGGCCTGCAGGAGGGCTGGGGAGGAACTATTGACAAGGTCTTGTAATGACAGGATAAGGAGTAATGGGTTTAAACTGGCAGAGGGGAGATTTAAACTGGATGTAGGGAAGAAGTTCTTTACAGTGAGGGTGGTGAAACACTGGCACAGGTTGCCCAGGGAGGCTGTGGATGCTCCCTCCCTGGAGGTGTTCAAGACCAGGTTAGATGAGGCCTTGAGCAACCTGTTCTAGTGGGAGGTGTCCCTGCCTATGGCAGAGGGTTGGAACTGGATGATCTTTGGGGTCCCTTCCAACCTAAACCATTCTCTGATTCTATGAAAAGCTAAGAAGCTCAGGAAGTCTGAAGGTGTTTCTCAGAAGGATAGCTCACCCCCCCCCAGCACACAAAACAGGGCAACTCAAGCTCCCTTTCAGTCTCTCCTTCTTGTTGAATGAATTTGCAGGACCAGAGAGGAGTGTTGATGTCACCGACGTCACCAAGCAGAAAGACTGCAAGATGAAGCTCAAGGAATTTGTGGATTACTACTACAGCACAAACAGGAAAAGGGTTCTCAACGTGACCAACCTGGAGTTCTCAGACACGAGGTAAGGATCCAGCCTGCTGCACCACACACTGCATGGGGTGGGTGGCAGGGCTCAGCTGGGGGAGTTGGAACAGCCTCTGCCCTTACTGGTGGATCCCTTTTGTGGCAGTGCTGTTTGATCTTGGGACAGTGGCTTCCTGTTGCTCTGACTCTCCATGGCATCCATATCCAGATGGCTGAGCAGAGCAGGGAGGTGAATGTGCTGTTTGCTGCTGTTTGCTGAGTGAGGAGAATGGGACATGGTGGATGGACTACATGGGCCAGCACTGTCATGGCAGTTCATGCCTGTGTGTCAGTGTTCACCTGCCATCATCATTCACGTAAAAGAACACAGCATTTGGGTGCCTTTCGATTTTATTTTGACTCCAGTAGTACAGGTAGAGTTCATAGAATCACAGAGTGGTAGGGTTGAAAGGGACCTCTGGAGATCCTCCACTCCAACCCCCCTACCAGAGTAGGGTCACCCAGGGCAGGTCACACAGGAACGCAGCCCAGATACATCTCGAAAGTCTCCAGAGAAGGAGACTCTGCAACCTCTCTGGGCAGCCTGCTCCAGGGCTCCAGCACCATCACAGTGACAAACCTTTTCCTTATGTTCAAGTAAAGCATCCTGGGTTCCAGTTTGTGCTTGTTGCCTCTTGACCTACTACTGGGCACAACTGAAAAGACTTTGACCCTTTCCTTTTGACCTCCACCCTTTGATAAAATTCCCTCTCAGCTCTGCAGGCTCGACACAGGGATTTCAGCCTTTCCTCCTAACAGAGATGCTCCAGGATCCTCAAGCATCTTTGTGGCCGTCTGCTGGACTCTCTCCAGTAGTTGCTTGCTGAACTGTGGAGCCCAGAACTGGACCCAGTACTCCAAATGTGGTCTCACAGGGCAGAGTGGAGGAGGAAAAGCTCCTCACTTGGCCTGCTGGCCACCCTGTTCTTAATGCACTCCAGAAGACCCTTGGCCTTCTTGGCCACAAGGGTGTGTTGGTGGCTCATGGTGAGCTTATTGTCCCTCAGGGCCATGCCTCGTGTTACAGTTTTAGTTCAGTGCTTTGGGGAGTGAACCTGTCACTGTGTGACAACCAGCTGGAACTAGAGTGCTGCTGACTTCTTGATGGGAGGTTGGAGGTGTGATGGTAGAGATCAGCTCTGAACTGAGGTGCTTCAGTGCTGCAGTGAGCTAGAGGTGATGGTGCTGGCTAGGGGCATATCACCAAAGCTCAAGGACAGGAAGCCTCCTGTTCTCCTCGGGTAGCTTTGTCTGGAGGATGATTAGTAAGTGGCTCAGAATGAAGTTCCTGCTCTGTGCTGCATTCACCACTTATCTGTGTTTCCACTCCAGAAGCAGGCAGATGCACCAACAATGGCTGAACAGGCAACTGTGGAGATGGTTTTCACAGTCCTGGTAGTCCTTTAACTTCTTTTAAGGAGGTTGCCGTGAGGTGGGGGTTGGTCGCTTCTCCCAGTTATCAGGTGATAGAAGGAGAAGAAATGGCCTGAAATTGTGCCAGGGGAAATTTAGGTTGGACATGAGGAAAAAATTTTTTTGCTGTGTGGCTATGGCCCCTGGGGACACGGTTTAATGGCCATGGAGGTGTTGGGTTGACTTGGTGATCTTAGAGGGCTTTTCCAACCAAAAAAATTCTGTGATCCTGTTGGTTGATTACCAGACAGACTCCACTGATCAAATAACAAATGCTGACCTAATCAGATGAATCCAGGAGCCAGGGTAAGGAGCCAAGGATGAGTACCTTATGAAATGAGGACTCATCATGGCTGTTAGTTTTGCCCTAGAAGCAGCTCTGAAACTGTGGGCTGTAAATATATAAATAGCACAGAAAATGATAAAGCAGCACACCAAACAACTGCTGCACACAGTCATCAGCAGAGCTTAGCAGCATTCACCTTGGTGTCAGCAGAAGTTCAGGTTGTGGCACTCTGGGACATGCCTTAGTGGCTGCGATGGTGCTGGGGTGATCATTGGATTCAATGATCTTGGAGGGCTTTTTCCAGCCCAAACCATTCTGTGATTCTAGGCAGCAAGTTCTTCTCAAAGGCAAGAATCAGAGAAGGAAGAGATTCCTTTATAGACACAGAGCACACAAGGTGATGGCTGTCAGCATGAAAATAAAGAGGGATTGTTTTGGGGAGCTTTCCATCTTCGTGAGGAGACTTAAAGGAGCACTAAAAGAGAAGGCTGATGAGTAATTGCCGGCTCATTTAGGGTAAAGCCATTACCTTTAGCCCTGTAGTTAGTGTTTTAGTAGTGCACACCCATCTCTGCAGAGAGCATCTCCAGTAATTACAGCCTTCCAAGATTACCAGGATCTTCAGCTGAGGTTTTTTTAGCTCTCTGCCATTATCCCAGAAGAACAGGAGGCCTTTTGTTCTGCAGGACTGCTGGAGCTGTCACTCAGACGCTGCTAATTTAGACATTAAGCAGCAAATATTTTATTTCTTACCATAGACAGTGACACTTTAATTGAATGCACTGCTCCATCTTCCCCTGCCACTCTAAATGGAGCTATTGTTATCCCTGTTTGACAGTGAGCAGCAATGACACATGGGAGCATTTAATTTTAGTTGCCAATGCAGATACTCTTCTGACTCCTTATTTTAGAGCCTGCAGCAGTGAACCTCCACCCCCTGCGAACATCAGTCCAAATTTTGGACTCTTTAAATACAAAATGATAAATTTTGGCTTTTACTACCTGTTTATCATCCCCCTACATTAGCTTAGCTGGGATTGATAGTATATATTCTATATTTAATGTAAACCCCATCTGAATGATACAGAAATAAATATAGCCAATATGAGTCCAGGCTCAGTGCAAACTATTCCTTGGTAGAAGTTACAGCAAGAAAGATTTCATGTGCTGTATTTGAAAAATATTCCCATTATCAACTCAAATTAGACTTTGTAGAATCATAGGTTGGAAATGACCTTTAAGATCATCTCATCCAGCTGTTCTCTGACTCTGCCACGGCTGGGGCTAGCCCATGGCCCTCA
>WBNM01032342.1:22096-36442 GCA_013399055.1 Ramphastos sulfuratus | reverse complement strand
ACCTCTAAAGTTCTGTGATTCCCATATTGTCAGTAATCTTTATTTCTGATCAGCCAGCAGACTCCTCCTTCCCCACAACTCTGTGTTTATTTGCTTCATGTTTTGGGGCAGGAGATGTATTTAGAGTGAAATGCAAGCTCCTTGTTTGCCTTTGAAAGGTTAGAGTCGAATTCTGTGCACTCCAGATTGTTGCAGTCAACAACAACAACAAGGATGAGACTGATTCTGAAATTCCCCTACTGCCTTACATGTAATTGCTTTGGTAGATCTGCTCAGGGCCAGACAGAAGCCAAATGGGAGATGTCCTGATGGAGGGAACATGGTCCAGGGGCACAAGCATAAGAGTGTCCAGCACCCAGCCCAGGCTAAAGCTATAGGGAGGCTCTTTGCCCTTTTGCATCTTAGACCTCATTGCTGTCTACAACTACCTAAAGGGACATTGTGGAGAGGCTGCTGCTAGGCTCTGCTCACAGGGAATTGGAGACAGAACAAGAGGGAATGGCCTCAAGTTGAGGCTGGAGAGGTTTAGATTGGACATTAGGAAAAAGATTTTCACGGAGAGAGTGGTCAGGAACCGGAATGAGCTGCCCAGGTATGGGTGTAAAGGTCATTTGGATGTGATGCTTAGGGACATGGTTTAAGGTGAATCTTGTAGAGTAGGGTTCCAGGTTGGACTTGATGATCCTGAGGGGCTTTGCCAACCTGGGTGATTCTGTGATTCTGCTGTGTTGTGTAACTAGAGTGTGGGAAGAGCATGTGAGGGAAGGAAAGCAAATGTTTTTGTAACCATCTTCTACTATTTCATCCTACTGGAAGCCAGGCAGAAAGGGGGAGGAAATTCCTGTAAGGGAGAGATTTGTGGGAATGAAGTAACCTGTGTTTCTGAGTCTGAAGTGCTCAGAGAGACAGCATGGTAGAGCTGAGGGGAAACCACTGGGCTGGGGGAAGACACAGCAGGTGGGAGGCAGCTGGTGGTACTGGGGCTGTAAAGTCAAGGGAAGGTAACAAAGATATGGAGAGGGAAAGGTGATGATGGCCTAACTTAGACATGATTGTATAAAACATATCTAGAATAAATATTCTGCTTGATTGTTAGGGTAAAGGGTGAATGAATCCAGCACTAACACAGAAGACTTCACAGAATGTTAGGAGCTGGGAGGGACCTCGAAAGCTCATCCAGTCCAACCCCCCTGCCAGAGCAGCATCACCTGTACCAGATCACAGAGGAACACATCCAGGTGGGTCTGGAATATCCCCAGAAAGGGAGACTCCATAACCCCCACCCTGGGAATTAGTTTCTGCACCATGAGATAGAGCAAACATCCAAACACCAGGCTTTTGCAACCCCCACTGGTACCTCTCGCAGCAAATCCAAAGCCTGGTGAGCAGAGTCAGGCACCTTTGGCATGTTCTGCACACAGCCTACCCTACTCACTGCCTTTAGGCTGGCAACCTGAGATTTCTGTGTTTTCCCAAGCCTGCCCAGCAGAAGGCAGATGCCTGCACTGCCATGTCCCCCCTCACTGCACAGCCAGTTTCACAAGAGCAGCTTTCCCATACAAACCACTTCTTGTTTTCACCCTCTAACTACTGCTACAGGTGAGGATTTCCTGACCTTCCTTATTCTTTTTTTCCCCACACTCGTGGTTTTTTTCTCTTTCTAGATTTAAGACGTGCTCTGAGGAGCACTTTAAATGAACCCAAACATCACAGTGGTAAGCCACACGTGGAAACATGTAGCCTTCTATTGCAGAGGACAGACAGGCTGGGGGAAGCCTCATAAGGATGCTATTATAGTAGAAGAGAGCAAACCAGCAGCTCCCCATGGCAGCTGTGAACTGGGCAAAGTGCCCAAGGGGCCCCGTGGCAAGGGGCACTGAGTGTCTGGTTTCCATGGAGGGCTGAGCTAGGGAGGCAGCAGGCACCACTGCTGGCCACTGGCATGAGAAGGAGAAATCCCTCATTGTTCAGAGGAGACTACAGAATCACAGCAACATGCAGGTTGGCAGAGCCCCTCAGGATCACCAAGTCCAACCTAGAACCCTACTCCACAAGATTCGCCCTAAACCATATCCCTAAGCACCATGACCCTCAATGATCAGAGCTGGAACACCTCTCCTGTGGGGGCAAGGCTGAGAGATATGGAGCTGTTCAGCTTGGAGAAGAGAAGGCTGCAGGGAGACCTTGTTGCACCCTGTCAGTAGCTGAAGAGGGCCTGTCAAAAAGATGGGGACAGTTTTTTAGCAAGGCTTATTGTGGCAGGACCAAGGGGTAATGGTTTTAAATGGGAGGAGGGAGATTTAGACTAGACAGAAGGAAGAAATAAAAGTGGTCAAACAGTGGAACAAGTTGCCCAGAGAGGTGGTAGATGCCCCATCCCTGGAAGCATTCATGAGCAGGTTGGATGGAGCTTGGAGCAACCTGATCTAGTTAAAAGGATGTTCTTATTCATTGCATGAGGGTTGCACCTTCTAACTCAAACAATTCTATGACTCTTATTTCACCTACCATCAGAACCTGCACCTTCTGGAGCCTCAGTTCAAATTTTCTTACAGCTTCTGGCCTTGAGTGACCTGTACTAGTGGGAGGTGTCCCTGCCTATGGCAGGGGGTTGGAACTAGATGATCCTTGAGGTCCCTTCCAACCTTACCATTCTATGATTCTGCTTTCTTGACCCTCTCTTCTCTGGGTGAGGACCACAGGTCAGCATACATTGTGATGTGCCTTGTTTGGTGATTTCCAAGCATGCAGACATTAGGGCTGAGCTTTAAAGAAAGAAATAATCAGTCCAGCAAAGCAACACAAGCCCAAAGCTGGCTGAGCTGTGGCTTTCTTTACAGTGGAACACTGCAACAGGCTGCCCAGGGATGTGGTTGGGGCCACATCCCTGGAGATATTCAAGGTGAGACTTGACAGGGCTCTGGGCAGCCTGATTTAGTTGAGGATGCCCCTGGTTAATGCAGAGGGGGTTGGACTGGATGACCTTTGGAAGGCCCTTCCAACCAAGGCCCCTCTGTGATTCTATGAAATAATATTGCACAATGTTTTCACCCTCAGTGAGACGAAGCCCTGCAAACACCTTTTGCACATCATTAACCTTTACCAAGCTAAACATGACCTCAGCAGAGTTATGTTGCAGCTCACAGCCATTACTGACCAAACACACAGAAGCCATGGTTTCTGGAGAGCAGGGTACAGTCAATTAACATTACCTTTTGCACAGGTGAAAATAAGAAGCTGCTATCCTGGATCCAGCACTGACCAACATCACTGTGTCTGAGTCCCACCCTGATGTTTAAATGGGGCACATATTTGCTACCCATTCAAATAGTACTGAATTAAAGTGACATTCACTCAGACAGCCTACAGGCTCCCCTGCACCACACCAGCCATTTGCTCTTTGGAAAGCAGTGCATACCTGCCCTGTGTGCCACGTTGCCTCTGCTGTAGAACAGGTAGAGAAGTGTTTATTGATTGTCTTCATAGAATGGTAAGGTTGGAAGAAGACCTCAAGGATCATCTAGTTCCAACCCCCTGCCATAGGCAGGGACACCTCCCACTAGTACAGGTCACTCAAGGCCTCATCCAACCTGGCCTTGAACGCCTCCAGGGAGGGAGCAGCCACAACCTCCCTGGGCACCCTGTGCCAGTGTCTCACCACCCTCACTGCAAACAACTTCCTCCTAACATCCAGGTTCAATCTCCTCTCTGCCCGTTCAAACCCATTGCCCCTTGTCCTGTCATTGCAAGCCCTTGTCAATAGTCCCTCCACAGCCTTCCTGTAGGCCCCCTTCAGATACTGGAAGTCTACTCTAAGGTCTCCTGGAAGCCTTCTCTTCTCCAGACTGCAGAGCCCCAACTCTCTCAGTCTGTCCTCAGACACCTTTAGGTCATGGTGAGATCACAAGAGCCTCTGAACAAGATTTGTTCAGAGAATAAAAGGACTTGCCCAGCTGAAAACCACTGTTACTAGCTTTGTTCCCACTTCTGAAAGCTGTTCATAGGGGATAAGGGGAAGGATGCTACCTATTAATGCTCCTTAGGAAGACAGCAAATTATTCCAATTAATATAATAATGCCTCATCCCTGGAAAAATTCAAAGTCAATCTGGACAGAGCCCTGAGCAACATCAGCTAGTTAGAGGTATCCCTGCTTACAGCAGGGAGAGTGAACTAGATCACAGATGTCAGAGGTTGGAAAGGACACAAAGAGATCTTCCAGTCCAACCTCCCTGCTAGAGCAGGACCAGACAATGTAGAGCTCAGGGCACACAGGAACATATCCAGACAGGCCTTAAAAGGCTCCAGAGAAGGAGACTCCTCAGCCTCTCTGGGCAGCCTGTGCCAGGGCTCTGGGACCCTTCCAGTCAAGAAGTTCCCTCTTGTGTTGAGCTGGAACCTCCTGTGCTGCAGCTTCCATCCATTGCTCCTTGTCCTATCCCAGGCAGCAAGTGAGCAGAGCCTGTCCCATTCCCCCCCAACCCCCAGCCCTTAGCTATTTATAAACATTGATTAAAACCCCTCTCAGTTTTCTCTTCTTCAGACTAAGCAGCCCCAGGTCCCTCAGCCTCTCCTCACCAGGCAGGGCTCCAGTCCCCTCATCATCCTCATAGCCCTTCACTGGACCCTCTCCAGCAGATCCCTGTCCCTCTTAAACTGATGACCTTTAGAAGTCCTTTCCAACCCAAAACATTCTGTGCTTCTATGAAATCTGGCCTAGGTGACATCCTCTTTGAAATAAAAGACAACTGAATATACAAAGGTCTGCAGAACAGCAGAAGGTTTGCTGCCACCCCTGCAAACCCAGGTCCACAGAACTGCTGTTTGACACAGGCACTTCCACAACGAGCAGCACAGAACCCAAATACAGGCAAATGTTTGCTATAAACCAGACTCAAGCAGTGAAAAAGTAGCATTCCTATCTAGGTAGAAGCATCTGAGAAGTCCCTCTGAAGGCTGGAGAAGCTGGTAACTGCCCTGTTCAAAAGTCAATCCATTCCAGCAGGCAGTGGCTGTAAAAGCATCAATCAGCAGGGCTACTGCACACAGCTTTTTCTATAGGCAGCTACAGGTCTAGCACACAGGAGGCTTCAATCTGGATTGTTGTTCCAATCATTTATCTCCCCATAGATTCTTCAAATCCTTTGGCTGATAGTTTTCACTACCTCAAACAAAAATAGTCCAATAACATTTACTTTGGGGTGATTTTGTGGTTATTTTTTTTTTCCCCAAGGATGCTTTATCTAAAGAAGTTGGATATATGACTGGGAAAAAAATAGACAAAAAAAAAAATCATCATCATCAACCTCCTCCTCAAAGCACTTTAAATGAAGCCTTATTTATTATTGGAGTTTTGGAAGACTGCAGCCCACATCTTGTTTGTCATTTTAATCTCTTTTGATCAACTTGTTATGTTAATCCCTTTCCTGCCTGTGCCTCCAGATCCACTTCTTAAAATAAAGGCAGCCACAAACAAAGAACCATCAGTAAAAAAAAAAAAAAATAAAAGGCATCAGGAATATTTCCTCAGTTGAAAACTGGAGCTGCTGAGAGAATCAGCAGTAGAACATCAGATCTAGGATGGCCTAGAAAATAGTTAATAATGTGAATAATCAGTTCCTAATGGGTTTGATGTATCAATCAGTTTCTAATGGGTTTGACACATCAAGCACCAGCGAGCTGCTGAGGCAACACTTTTATGTATAACCTATTCATTATTAATAGCGAGGAGTAGTGAAAAGAGGGTGAGACTGAGTAGAAAAATCTGGGTGTGGATAAGAGACTTCCTAGGGTAGGGAATGTCTCCAGAGTGGGGAGTGATACCCACCATACATTTACACCTTACACAAACCTGTGAAGTCAGGATGCCCTCAGCTCCAAGCAGACTTTAGGGAGCTCCCAGGCATCAGTTCAGGCTGGGTGAGTATGAGATGACCACCAAAGGACAACCCAACAGAAAAGTGGATGTGGTTCCTTGCACTGAGTACAGAGGCCACTGATCATGCAAACTTCTTACCTCACCAAGAAGCTCCTCCTGCTTTCAGCTTCCCTCTGTGTTTAGGCATTGCTGGGAGTCAGGTGCCAAGGAGGGAGCACAAATAAATAGTCAAATGCAGCTAAGCAAGAATGGGGGGTGTGGGGGGTGTGTGTGGAAATCAACTGACAGCTTAAAAAAAAAAACAAAACAAAACCAAAAAACAACTCTCTGAGCCCAGCAAGCAGAGCAGTCTGCACATGGGAGCAGCTCCAGCAGATGAAACCCTGGCAAGGAGACTGGCGTGGGAGTTGTGCTCGCGCTCGCTGAAGGGCTGTGGGCAGGTGGGAGGAACCTTGCTCTGCTCAGGGAAGGGAAGGAGACAGAGGGAACAGGAGCCCTATTGTGATGTGCCTATGGTGGGGAGTAGAGAGGATGTAAATTGCCAGACTTTCCCCTGCGTGCTCTTGGTGGCTGATTGAAGAAGCCTGCTGAGGGAGGGGATAAGTGGGGCGGGCTCCTCTCAGGCTCTGAGGACAAAAAGCCAGGTGCATTTTTATTAGCAAGTCTGCAAGGGTTGGGGTACCACAGCTGCAGCAGCCCCTCACACCCCTGAACCATTTACATCTGAATGGAGCAGGCAGTAGCAAAGCTGGTGGGTAGGAGACATTCAGGTATTTCTTGCCGGCACTTTGACTATCAGCGTTTCTAAGTGGGCACCTGACAACCACTCCTCCTCAGCCAGAGATAAAACCTGGGATCAAACATCCTCCTGCTGCAACTCTCAACCTGCATGATCAAACTGCCTCTACTTGCTGCTTCTCCTTCAGTCCTGTAGTCCTCCACCCAACTCCGAGGACTTAAGATATGAGAGGGAGCATCTCCAACAGCTCTGGCACAGAATCACAGTATGGTAGGTGTTGGAAGGGGCCTCTGGAGATCATCTAGTCCAGCTCCCCTGCTGGAAGGGGCCTCTGGAGATCACCTAGTCCAGCTCCCCTGCTGGAAGGGACTCTCTAGTCCAACTCCCCTGCTGGAAAGGGCCTCTGGAGATCACCTAGTCCAGCTCCCCTGCTGGAAGAAACCCTCTAGTCCAACTCCCTTCCTGGAAGGAGCCTCTGGAGATCATCTAGTCCAATTCCCCTGCTAAAGCAAGTTTGCCTAAATTAGATTGCCCAGCATCAGATTCAGGTAGGTTTTTAATCTCTCTAGAGAAGGAGTCTCCACAAGCTGTGTGGGCAGCCTGCTCTAGTGCTCAGTCACCCTAAGAGGAAATAAGTTTTCCCTCATGTTCAGCTGGAACTTGGTGTGTTCCAGTTTGAGCTCACTGTCCCTTGTCCCATCACGGGGCACCACTGAAAAGAATCTGTCCCCATCCTCCTGACTCCCACTTTAGATATTGATAAGCATTGATAAGATCCCTTCTCAGTCTTTTCTTCTCCAGGCAATACATCCCCTGGTGTTTCAGCCTCTCCTAATAAGAGAGATGCTACTAATCACCATAGCAGCCCTTTGCTGGACTCTCCAGTGGCTCCTTGTTTCTGTCAACCTCACTCTTCCCAGACTGCTTTACTGCAACCAATAAATACTCAATATCTTCACCTACTGAGGAAAAGAGAGTGAAGGACTTCCCAGTGTCCACAGGATGCTGAAGGCTTGGGGGGTGAGTGGATGTCAGCTGCAGCAAAGGGATCACTGCACACTCCCTGCTGCAATGGAAGCTCTGGCTCAAAGGAGCAGAAGACTACAGAATCACAGAATTAACCAGGTTGGAAAGGACCTTTATGATCATTGAGTCCAATCTAGCACCTAGCCCTTCTAATTAACTAACCCATGGCACAAAATGCCTCATCCAGCCTCCTTTTAAACACCTCCAGGGATGGGCACTCCACCAACTCCCTGAGCAGCCCATTCCNAGTTCTTTACAGTGAGGGTGGTGAGACACTGGCACAGGTTGCCCAGGGAGGTTGTGGATGACAGAAGCACATTCTGTCATCCACAACCTCCCTGGAGGTGTTCAAGGCCAGGTTGGATGAGTCCTTGAGCAACCTGTTCTAGTGGGAGGTGTCCCTGCCTGTGGCAGGGGGTTGGAACTGGCTGAGCTTTGAGGTCCCTTCCAACCTAAACCATTCTATAAGCTCACGCAGCCAGGCCCAGTCAGTCTTTGTAGCTGAGGGCTGCCATAAGCAAGACTGCCTTTGCAGGAAGTCCTTCCATTACTGCTTGGCTAAACCTAGCTGTGTTCATTGAGCCCTTTCACCTCCTTGTCCTCTTCTGGCACTCTGCTTTCCCACAGATCCTTTGTTTACCCTCAGACAAGAACTACGTTTGAAATGTGGCACACACACACACATATATTTATATATAAAATGGTGCTTCTACAGCTCTCCTTCCTGTTCTTTCCTCCTCCTTTCACAGCAGAAAAGGCAAGCTGCTATTCTGAATGACTGTCATGTAAGTAGGTGTGACACAAACCTGTAATTTTTTCCTCTTAATCCACAGGGAAGCCTCTTCTCAAGGGCAAAAATCAACACATGGCCAACACATTGCTTGGACAGGAACAAATGTGCCTGCAGCACACACACCTCTGGTGTACACACAGATGCCCTGCTGAGGAACCTCTCTTTGAAAAGGAGGTTCTTTTTTGGTGCCCAGAGAACATTTCATTCCCAAGGACTGCAAAATGTCTTCTCCCACCAAATGAGCTCAGCAGAGCGTGCTGTAGATTAGCTCCTTTCATTTCACATTGCCTTGGTGGAGTAAAACAGGTTTTAGGCTCCACTGGACAGAAAACAGGATAGTAGACAGGGCAGGCATCTTCCCATTTCAAAGAGGTGATAAACCTGCACCTCCTTCAGAGTCCTTAAGTTCAGTCATTGGAAGGAGCAGATGTATTCCCAGTTTCCATCTCAAGAAAAGCAAGGAGGAGGGAAAGCTTTTCTTCTGAGGTGCACAAAGATTTGGCCAGCTGAGACCACATCTGACTTCAGACTTCCATGTACAATGGCTAAGTAGAGCTGAGAGCAAAATCTGTTCTGCACAAGTACATTGCTCTCCACACCTATAGCTATGCCCTACAGAAGCCAAGATGGTAGCTCTGTGAGAGGCAGAAGAGGAATCAGCTTTGATGATAACACTTCTCCCCTGCTCATAAACTTCCATGACTCACTCTGTCCATCCCTCCATCCACCCCTCCATCCACCCCTCCCTCCCTTCATCCCTCCATCCACCCCTCCCTCCCTTCATCCCNTCCATCCACCCCTCCCTCCCTTCATCCCTCCCCACATCACAGCTACTGCAGCAAGCAACTCCTTTTTCACATGATGAAGACAGCTGACTAAGCAATATTCCCAATATCTTTACTGATACAATAAAAAACCTATTTTCTTTCAATTCCTCTAGGAAGAAGCAAGACCCTAAAAAACAAATTTTGGCATTAAGCATAAGTGTATCCCAAGAGAGGCAAAGACTCAGCCTCAGGCTTGTAACAGGTTTCCCAGACAACAGAAGAGCAGAGCTTTAAGGTTTACTCTTCTCTTACAGCTCCACAGGCCTGGAAACAAAGAGGTCAAGGGCACTGCCAAAGTGAAATTCCTACCTTTTTAAGGGCTGACAGTGCTTACCTCAAGCAGAGTCAAAAGGTGTTAAGCCAACAACAGTTTCACCATGAGGAATGTTAAGTCATTCTTGCAGCTGTTTTACCTCAGTTAGAATTAATCTTTCTTTCCCCAGGAGCCCTGGACTACAGGTTAATCAGGCAGGCAGCCTTTTAGTTGCAGGAATGTCACTTTAAACTCCCTAAATCACTGCAGAAATTAGATTTGTATAATACCTGTGCCCTTCACAGAATGCTATTAAAGACTTTATAATCCCTCCCAGGAGTGGCCTGCATAATTAAACTGTGCCTTCATCCCTCCTGGACAGCAGGGCCACTGCAGGCTCACACAGGCCACTTAGTGCTCCACTGTCACTCATCTTTTATGCCAACAGCACAACAAGCAGTAGGAGGTAGAACCAGGCAGAACATGTGCCAGAAGAAGAGATGAAAGGAAAAAGGGCAAAGTGAGTTTGCTTGCTTAGGTGTTCAGCTGCTTGCTCACCTCTAGCTGCACCACTTCCACAGAACCCATCTGGTCACTGTGTATCATGAGAGCCAAAGGCAATAAGCACAGAGAGTTTTATTTATACCTTGCAATCATTTCACATGACTCCATGTGCTTAGCAAGTTCAAACAACACCACATGAGACAGGAGCTTCCATCCTCATCTATGCTGAACACCACAGGTTTGGGGAATAGTGGCTGGAAAGCAGCCCAGCAGAGAAAGACCTGGGGGTGTTGATCAACAGACAGCTGAATATCAGCCAGCAGTGTGCTCAGGTGGCCAAGAAGGCCACCAGCATCCTGGGCTGTCTCAGGAACAGTGTGCCAAGCAGGACCAGGGGAGTGATTGCCCCTTGGGCTCAGCAGTGGGGAGGTCATACCTTGAGCACTGCACACCATTTTGAGCTCCTCACTACAAGGAGGACATTGAGGTGCTGAAGTAGATCCAGAGAAGGGCAATGAAGGCTTTGCAGAACAGATCTTATGAGAAATGGCTACAGGATGAGGCACTTAGTGCCATGGTTTAGGTAATTAGAAGGTGTTGGGTGATAGGTTGGATCTTACAAGTCTTTTCCAACCTGGTTAATTCTGTGATTCAGGGTTGTTTAGTCTGGAGAAAAGGAGGCTCACTCTCTACAACTACCTGGAAGGAGGCTGTAGCAAGGTGTTGGTCTCTATTCCCAAGTAACAAGAGGAAATGGCCTCAAGGTACACCAAGGTAGGCTTAGATTGGACATAGATTGGTCTCTTCTCCCAAGTAACAAGAGGAAATGGCCTCAAGTTGCACCAAGGTAGGCTTAGATTGGACATGGATTGGTCTCTTCTCCCAAGTAACAAGAGGAAATGGCCTCAAGTTGCACCAAGGTAGGCTTAGATTGGACATGGATTGGTCTCTTCTCCCAAGTAACAAGAGGAAATGGCCTCAAGTTGCACCAAGGTAGGCTTAGATTGGACATGGATTGGTCTCTTCTCCCAAGTAACAAGAGGAAATGGCCTCAAGTTGCACCAAGGTAGGCTTAGATTGGACATGGATTGGTCTCTTCTCCCAAGTAACAAGAGGAAATAGCCTCAAGTTACACCAAGGTAGGCTTAGATTGGACATGGATTGGTCTCTTCTCCCAAGTAACAAGAGGAAATAGCCTCAAGGTACACCAGAGTAGGTTTAGATGGACATTAGAAGAAATTTCCTGGCTGAAAGGGTTATCAAACACTGAAAAGGCTCCCCAGGGAGGTGGCTGAATGTCCATGTGTTCAAAAGACACATAGATGAGGTGCTAAGGCACATGAGTGAGCACCAGACTTGGTAGAATGAGATAATGTTTGGACTTGATAATCTTTAAAGGTCTTTTCCAACCAAAATGACTCTGTGAAGCTCCCCCCAAGGGCCAGAACAATCTGCACTGTGCTGTGTTCTGACTGAAGCCTTTGCATAGGAGCAAACTGAAATGGTCACTAAAGGGGATAATTACAGTTTAAAGGTGATTAAAAGTAAAATTGAGGTAAAGCTCAAGTAGGTGCACAGAGGAAACACAGACAACCTTGCCTACAGGTAGTTTCTACTATGGTAAGCTTCCTCCTTGCTTGTGCCCAGACACCACACATTGTTCTTTAGTGCAAGGCTCTATTGGATCCTTCAGCTCCCACTTACATGGGGTAGCAGCAGGGAAATCCTTTCCCTGTGCACAAATAGGGCAGGGACTAAACCTTTTATTTGGCAACCATTTAGTTGTGCATAAATGCAGTCCTTATGTCAGTTCCATGGGTTACTTTTGACCTTCTCCCTCATAATGACCAGGGCTCCATAATCATAGAATGATTTAGGTTGGAAGGGATCTCAAAGATCATCCAGTTCCAATCCCCCACCATAGGCAGGGACATCTCCCACTAGAACAGATTCCTCAAGGTCTCATCCAACCTGGCCTTGAACACCTCCAGGGAGGTTGTGGAGCACAGAAGCACAGAATGGGATCAAAGATCACATTCTGTGCTTCTGTGCTCTACAACCTCCCTGGGCAACCTGTGCCAGTGTCTCATCACCCTCACTGTAAAGAACTTCTTCCTAACAACCAGTTTCAATCTCCCCTCTGCCAGTTCAAACCCATTCCTCCTCATCCTGTCATTACAAACCCTTGTCAATAGTCCCTTCCCAGCCCTCCTGTAGCCCCCTTCAGATCCTGGAAGGCCACTCCAAGGTCTCCTGGTAGCCTTCTCTTCTGCAGGCTGCAGAGCCCCAACTCTCATAGCCTCGGCACAACAATGGTCGTCCATCATTATTTGTGGCTGCCACTTACCCCATCAACAGCAAATCCCTGCCCAAAGCTGGTGGCATTATCTTGGGCATAGAAAGAAGTTTGGGAAACAGGGCTGGCCCTGGGAAACTCAGACAAATGGTTTCTGTGCTGCCAAGCCAACCCTGGCTCATCGCAGCAGCCAAATTATCTCCTGATTAATTCCGTCCCGAGAAACGCCTGCAAGGGCTGCCAGGCAGCAGCAACATTTGTTTCATCAGAGCCCCTGGAAAATTAAACACTTTTTGGAGCCTGTGATAGCTATCACCTTCCTCCCCCTCTCCTGCTCTGGTTCCCCAACCACAGTGGCAGAGCCTCTCTCCTCCCCTGCAGCACGGTGAAGAAGGGAATACAGATGAACAATTCAGAGCCAATAAATCAATCTTGGTTTGCTTGTTCTTGCTTCCTCCTCGGTTTCCCTCCCACTGCTGTCCCCTGCCACACAAACACACAGACGTTTAAGTGCTGCCTGAGCTAGGTCAGCATGAATTTTCACCCCCCCTCCTTGTCCCACAGTGCAAAATAAATTAACCTCATTAGCAGCAAGACTCCCACCATACCTTCTGCACTCTGGTTGCTATTGCATCAGCTGGGTTTGTACTGGCCTCTTGTGAGCTGAACTCCCACTTGGAAGCAAAGGACAGTTAAGAATTTTACAGTAGACTCTTGTTCCTTTCTAAAGAGATTTTTTCTTCCTCAACTATGAAGTTCAGATAAGACTCAGCAACGAGAACCTACATTGGAGAAGAGCTAATCAGGTCCTTCCCCATGCTCTTTGGCATCTGGGGAGCATGAGAACAGGCTGATCTGTCTGCAAAACTATCCCAGTGTGATG
Organism: Ramphastos sulfuratus; assembly: GCA_013399055.1. Lineage (NCBI taxonomy): Eukaryota > Metazoa > Chordata > Aves > Piciformes > Ramphastidae > Ramphastos > Ramphastos sulfuratus. The sequence goes on along the minus strand of WBNM01032342.1, from coordinate 23,244 downwards.
GTTTGGGAGTNTTCTTAAACATCTCAGCAAGCCTATGAGTGAAGCAGACATCACCATTGTTTGCTTTTCACAGCCTATAATCTGATTTTCTCCATTAAAATATTCCAACTAGCCTCAAACCAGCACACCCAGTAAGGTGCTGGTGTACAAAGCTATCACAGGGAGACTGCCTATAAATTCTGCTTGACTTCCAGTTGAAAGCCAAGCAGGGGTAGTCCTTTCCTCTTCACTGGGATTTAAGAAAATGTCAGCAAAAAGAAGCATCCAACTTGATCTAGCTGAGGATGCTCCTGCTTGCTGCAGAGCAGCCTGGACTAGATGACCTCTGCAAGTCCCTTCCAACCCAGACCATTCTATGATAATCAAGATCTCAACATCCTCCCAGTAATAGAAAGAGCCTGGGTCTGGATCTCAGCACACACACACAGCTCAGAGAGGAAAGGGCTTTGCTGGTTTTTTTTCCCCTCTTTGGAGTGAAGAAGAGATTGATCAGGATTCACAACTTGCCAAGTGGCTTTTCACAGCCAATGATGGGAATGGAGATGCTTATTTCTGTTGACACAGAACCCATCCTGTGGGCTTTCATGCTGTTCATCTGCCAAGTTGCTCTGCTTCTCTCTTAGCTGGCTTTTTCTTTTTTTTTTTTTTTTTAATAGTACTAAAGTGCAACTACCTTTCACATAACTATCACTTAAATAGTCCCTGCCTGGTGAGGAGGTTGGAGTAGATGACCACAGAACCATAGAAACATTCAGGTTGGCAAAGCCCCTCAGGATCACCAAGTCCAAACAAGATCCCTGCTCTACAAGGTGCATCCTAAACCACAGCCTCAAGCACCACAGCCAAATGACTTCTAAACACACCCAGGGTTGGGGACTCCACCACCTCCCTGGGCAGCTCATTCCAGGGCCTGACCACTCTTGTTGGGAAAGAAAGTTTCCTAATATCCAGTCTAAACCTCCTCAGTGGCAGCTTGAAGCCATTCCCTCTTGTTCTATCACTAATTACCTGTGAGCAGAGCCCAGCACCAACCTCTCCACAACCTCCTTTCAGGTAACTGCAGACAGCAATGAGCTCTGTCCTCAGCCTCCTCTTCCTCACACTAACCATCCCCAGCTCCCTCAGTCACTCATCAGATTTATTCTCCA
>WBNM01032342.1:0-21611 GCA_013399055.1 Ramphastos sulfuratus | reverse complement strand
TTTGGTTTTGGTTTGGCTGTTTCGGGGTGGTTTTGGTTTGGTTGTTTTGGGGTGGTTTTGGTTTGGTTGTTTTGGGGTGGTTTTGGTTTTGGTTTGGCTGTTTCGGGGTGGTTTTGGTTTGGTTGTTTTGGGGTGGTTTTGGTTTGTTCGTTTTGGTTTGGTTTTGTTTTTTGTTTTGGTTTGGTTTTTGTTTCGGGTTTTTTTTTAACTGTGAGAAAGCTACAGAGCTCCTCAGGAAGAAAAGGAATGTATGGATCAGTTCTTTCTATGCAACCTCAAATGTGTCAGAGCAGTGAAATAAATTCTGCTATTCCAGGCATATCATGGTGAGTTATTTTTGGTAGTTCCCAGCAGTTTGCTTGAACAGGAAACACAAACCCACCACCATAGGATGTTCCATTACACTTTCTATAACCAGTAGCACACATGGATTTCTGCCCAGTGATGATGGCATTTTACCACCTCAGGTTTTTAGTGGACGTACTTCCTTCACTGCAGTCACCAAGAATACCTGCAAACAGGAAAATAATTCCATCCAAACAGGAGCTAGGCTGGGAATATGGCTTTGTAAATGTGACAGAAGGCTCAGAAATCTGTGTATTTATCACCATAAAGATGGTAATAACAAACATAACAGTAGGGGGCAATCTAAGCGGGTTGATTCATAGAATCATAGAATGGTAAGGTTGGAAGGGACCTCAAGGAGCATCCAGTTCCAACCCCCTGCCATAGGCAGGGACACCTCCCACTAGTACAGGTCACTCAAGGCCTCATCCAACCTGGCCTTGAACATCTCCAGGGAGGGAGCAGCCACAACCTCCCTGGGCAACCTGTGCCAGTGTCTCACCACCCTCACTGGAAAGAACTTCCTCCTAACATCCAGTCTAAATCTCCCTTCTGCCAGTTCAAACCCATTGCCCCTTGTCCTGTCATTACAAGCCCTTGTCAATAGTCCCCCCCCAGCCTTCCTGTAGCCCCCTTCAGATACTGGAAGGCTACTCTAAGGTCTCCTGGAAGTCTTCTCTTCTTCAGGCTGCAGAGCCCCAACTCTCTCAGCCTGATTCCCTTGCTTTCATACTCTGAAAGAGCTCCTGAGCAGAGCAGACTTGCTACTGAGCCAGAAGCTTCCAAATCTGCTGATCACCAGCAGTTATTCATATTGGAGACAAACCAGAGTCTGCTCACCCATAAGCACAGAAGCAGCAGTAAAAGGTAAAGGAAAAATCACACTGGTAAGCAAGCACCCAGAGCACAGTCAGTCAATGATGCAGCCCTAAAGTGTATTTCAGAGCAAGATTGCCCTAACTTTTTCTGCTGCAATACATCTGGCAAAACTCTCTTTTGGGGTAAATCAGAGAATGTGAGAGGCTGGAAAGGACCTTGAGAGATCATCCAGTCCAACCTCCCTGCAGAGCAGGATCACCTAGACCAGATCACACAGGAACACATCTAGGCAGGTTTTGAATATCTCTAGAGAGGGAGACTCCACAACCCCCCTGAGCAAAATAACCCAGCTCCATCAAGTACAATTAATGGCATTCACTTATTCCAACCAAATTTTGGGTAGCTGCTATCTAGATGAGCTGAAAGTTATATGGGACCTACTTTGTAGAGGTTTTGTTACATTAAGAGCAGCCACACTGAGAGAGAACTCCAGGGAGCAGGCTTCAGCCCTGTGTTTTATCTCTATGCTTTTAAAAGGATCAAACAGAGCTTGTCACAAGAGTTCTTTTTTCCCTTGTCCTCATCTGAGCTTAGGTTGCTCCTGACAGATGAATGATTTGAGCATCTCCTTTTGCAGCTACTATTATTGTCCAGAGTGATGTGGGCAAAGGACAATTGTCCATCTCTATTACAGGGCAGCACCCAAACTTTGCTCTCTAGCTTGAGGAAAAGAGTGCAATGCCTGCTAACCCTTTTTAAGTTCATTTTCTTTCTTTTTAGGGGAAAAAAAAAAAAAAGGCATGATAACATCAGCAATAAGCTCATCTCCCTTTCTTTGGTCTCAGTAATTTGGCAAGCAAGACTGAAGTGTTGCAGCTGAGATGGGACCATTAGATCAATCAGTCCAAGCCACTCTGCAGCAAAGGCATTGATCTCACTAAGTTATGCATCTCCAAACCATCTCAGCCCAGCCTCTGGGTAAAGTTGTTGAACACTGAGAGGTGGAGACCCCCACCTCTCAGGGTGACTAATTATCAGTCTTTATCTCTCCATTAACCTGATTATAGAAATAACCCTTAATGACCCATAATGGACCTTCAGCAACTGTATTTAAGAGAAGCAAATTGGCACAAATGCATGAAAATTGGGGGAATTAGCACAAAGCAGAGCAAGTAAAACACAAAATATTCTCTCTAATGGACTGGGGAAGAGGTCTAAAGCTCCTAACCTAGATTCTTTCTCTGGGATGCATCTCTCATCCATACATATCTGCACAGGGACCCATCACACAGAAGGTCAAGCAAACAGCTACTGTATCTTGTGGCTCCACATCCTGAGTTGTACACAAGGCAATTTCTGAGCAACTCTCTCCTCCCTAGCCATAACTGCCTGGAAGAAGAACAGAGCCCATCTTCTGTGACAGCAGGAGCATATAAAGACATGGCTGGATAGCTGCAGCAGGCTTTGCTTATAATAACACACAACCATTTTAAGTTGGGAAAGATCTTTTAGGTTAACGATTGGATTTCATGATCTTANCAGGGAGGTTGTGGCTGCTCCCTCCCTGGAGATGTTCAAGGCCAGGTTGGATGAGGTCTTGAGTGACCTGTACTAGTGGGAGGTGTCCCTGCCTATGGCAGGGGGTTGGAACTGGATGATCCTTGAGGTCCCTTCCAACCTTACCATTCTATGATTCTATTTTGCAAACCCCTCCAGGGATGGTGACTCCACCACTTCCCTGGGCAGCCTGTTCCCAGTGCTTGGCAACCCCAGCCTAAACCTCCTCTGGAGCAACTTGAGGCCACTTCTTTTCATCCTATCACTGTTTCTTGGGAGAAGATGCCAACTTCTCCCCTTGCTACAACCTTTTTTCGGTTTCCTGTAGGAAGTGAAAAGGTCTCAGGTTATCACTTTCCTTACCACATGTGCAATAGTATAAGTTTATACTTATTTACTTATAATACTTAAAAGCAATTATTGAGCAGATTTTTATTTTTAAGGAGTCAATTAATATTACAGTGCATTGTTGGCTACTGAAACTCATTAATTTTTACTCTGCTTGTAGCTAATAGCTCCAGATAAATATCTTTGCCTACAGGGCCAATGATAGAAATGATCACCAGAAAGGAATCAGTGCATACCTAGACACATGCCCATGTAACAGAGAGGCTCCAATGTAGATGCTTTTAAGTCTTAGCTATAGGTGGGAGTGAAGTCATGCTGAGAGTGTGGTATTACTATGGGAACACATTCAAGATACAGCTGCTGCCTTAGGCAGCCTTTCTTCCCATGTAAATCCTTCTTTGCCAACACTTGGATCCATTTGCAGGGATGTCAGGTGCTGGGATAGAGTAAAGCAGGCTCACACATGCTTCTGTTTGTTCCAAACATTCTTCTCACTAACCTTTGCCACAGAAGTGGCCAGGTACCTTTCCTCAGGTTAGCTTTGTTGCTGGAGGATTGGAATAAGAAAGTCAAAACACAAAACTGAGCTACCTGCAATTATTTTTTCCCTAGCAGCTCCAAGTCTGTTCCATGAGCATCTCAGGAATATGGCGGCACAACTTCTTATCCAACCCCATCACTCCACAATCCTGTTTCTGATTGGAGTAAGAAGCCAAAACACAAAACTGAGCTACCTGCAATTATTTTTTTCCCTAGCAGCTCCAAGTCTGTTCCATGAGCATCTCAGGAATATGGCTGCATAACTTCTTATCCAACCCCATCACTCCACAATCCTGTTTCTGGCACCTAGACTGAACACATGAGAACAGAAGAATCCTCCCTGCCATCACCTTGTTCTTTATACAGTGCCATGAAGGCAAGCAAGATACTCCCACGCTGCAAAGACTTGTAGGCAAACACAGTGGACTGTGCATCTCGTGAGGAAAGAGGACTCAAAGCTGTACAGCAGCTCCATATCATTCCCACTGCACTGCCTCCAAGGCACAGTCTTTGCTTCTGACCTCCTGACTGTTATGCCTTTCATTCTACATTATAGAAGTTCACAGTATCACAGTATAGCAAGGTTGGAAGAGACCTCAAAGATCAAGTCCAACCCACTACCACAGACCACAGTTGCTGCTTGTCATAACATAAATGGAGTCCAGCAAATGTTCAACCACACAGAAGCCTGAATTCTGTGATCTTTGATCACATTCTGTGATTCTGTGCTCCACAACCTCCCTGGAGATGTTCAAGGCCAGGTTGGATGAGATCTTGAGTGACCTGTTGTAGTGGGAGGTGTCCCTGCCTATGGCAGGGGGTTGGAACTGGCTGAGCTTTAAGTTCCCTTCCACCTTAAACTATTCTATGAGTCTATGCTGGAGGGCAACCTCCACATGATAAAAGTCCTTCTGCTTCCTTTTTTCACCTTCCAGTGAGTGCTCCCAGTACCTGAAAGTAGAGGACAACATTCTTTCTGGATCCAACTGGAATGAAGAGTTGGAAGGTGTAACCTGGAACATAATCACTCAACTCTGTAGTGAACATAAGGGCAAACTCTGCAGTCAAATTCACTCAACCATTCTGGTTTGAGTGACACCATCCAGATAATTCCAGGAGTTAATTTTAATGGACTGCAGTCCAAATGTTTTTGGCACATAAGCAGCCTGTGATGGGAACAACTGGGAGGCCAGGAATGAAATCAGGAGAAAGCAACATTTCCAGCTAAATGTGAGCTGCAATATTCAGCTAAATAGTGTCAAGGCTGTGGAGCCATCATCCAACACAAATGGAGGACATAGCCCAGGCTACTGAAAAAAATTAGCTGGGCAAACCACACAATATGTTTCATGCTCACTGAGGACTGGACACAACCCAAGAAGTCTTTTGTCATCCCCTGAGCATGTAATTCTACCCCTGGTTACAGATGTAAAACATATTAAGCTGAAGCAAAAAAATGTAATTCATTATATTCCACTTGGAGTGCATTGCTTATTTAACAGGATGTCTCCAAGGAAAGCAATTTAGCAGTGCAGCCAATAACATTCTCTGCTGTTTAACTGGGACAGAATTAGCATAAATTCAACTTAATAGGGACACAACATTTAAGCTAAGACCAAGTAATTGTGCTACATCACAGAAAAATTCCAGTCATGAAGTTTTATAACCACTAAATACCTGACTGGCAGGATGGGTGGCTTTATGTGCAGCACTGCATTTGCCATTGCTATCATGTCCTATTGCTATTTGAGGTCTCCTTAAATCTTCTTTTAACAGCCTCTTCACTCAGCTGGTGTGAGTACTGACAAGCAGGAGCAGTGTTCCAAGTAGTTGTAAGCACTGTCCCATTACTATGCAGAATGGCTTAGGTTGGATGGAAAAGTTATCATCAGTGCAGTCCAGGAGTGTCCTGGATCAGTGCTGCCCTCCAACAGCTATCAGTGGAGTTGTCATGAAGACATGAGAGGATTTCACAAATAAACAATCAGGATCCTTGGTGTCATTTTGCAGCCCAAAAGAGAGATATCATCTCCTTGCCCCTTTAGAATACAGAATGGCTTAGGATGGAAGGGACCTCAGAGATCATCTACTTCAACCTCCCTGCCATGGGCAGGGACACCTCTCAACTAGACTCAGCTGCTCAAGACCACATCCAAGCTGGCTTTGAACAGCCCCAGGGAGGAGGCAGCCACAGCCTCCTTGGGCAACCTATTCCAGAGTCTCACCACCCTACTACTGAAGAACTTCTTCTTAAGATCCAGTCTAACCCTGTTCTGCCTCAGCTTCAAACCATTCCCCCTGTGCTATTGCTAAACACCATTAGGAAAAGTCTCTCTGCAGCCTCCCTGTAGGATCCTTTTAGGTATCGGAAAGCAGCTCTAAGGTCCCTCTGGAGTCTTCTCTTCTCCAGGCTGAACACCCCCAGCTCCCTCAGCCTGTCCTCACAGCAGAGCTGTTCCAGCCCTGGGATCATCTTTGTGGCTCTGGACTCAGTCCAGCAGCTGTGTCTTTCTTGGGCTGGGGACACAAGAACTGGATGCAATGTTTGAGGAGGGGTCTCAGCAGCTCCAAGCAAAGGGGCAGAATCCCCTCTCTTGCCCTGCTGGCCACACTCCTCTTGATGCAGCCTAGAACACAATTTGCCTTCTGGGCTGCATGAGGGCACTGCCAGCTCATGATGAGCTTCTCAGTCAATAGCCTCAAGGCTCTTTCTTCAGACCCATGCCTTATTATCACCTCAAACTGGAAAAGAGGCCATGGATGGCTGCAGCACTGTAGCAATGCCCTAGAAGCATTCAGATCCTGCTTCAATTGCTTCTGGTAATCCTCACTAAATTACAGAAAATGACCATATTGCATTTCCCAGATTTTCCTGCTCCTCAGCAAAATTAAAGAGCTACTCAAAATGTAATCTGTCAGCCTGGATATATGGATAAATGCTACTATTTTCTGCAGGTAAAAGGAGAGGTCCAGGCTTTGTTAAAGGTTACAAGCAATCTGTTAAGAATAGCTATCTAGAACTCACAGAGGCATGTCACTGCAAGGATGACTCAGGCAGTAATCATCACAACATACTTATAAATAGCACAGAAAAGCATTAATTCAAAATTCCTTCTCACCTCACAAAGCACAGAGGAAACCATGTGCCAGGGAGCCTTGTGTCATTTGTTACCTTCCTCCTGTGTCAATCTTGAAGGAAGAGTTCATAACTCTCTAAGCAACTCTAGGAAAGTCTTCTTCTGACCTTAGATGTGGACAGTTTAGTCCCCTGCAGCCTGGCACTGACAGATTGTCTAAGGTTAATTTTTAGTTGCCAACATGCCAGCGGTTACTATCTGCAATCAAACAACACAACCTGCCTGCTGGCCTTATCCATTACTCTGTTATTTAAAGCTTTGAATAAACCCCCACAAATCTGCATTTTAAAAAAAAAATATTTTCTTTTCTTTCACAACTGTGGTGAAAGTTTACCTCCAGCCAGGCTTCCCTTACAACTTTGTGCAGTCACAGACAACCCAGCATTAAGGCCCTTGTGAAAAATGCTATGCTACTTCAGCTTGAGATGCCAAGAATGCCAACTTCAGTCAAGGAACAGAGAATCATAGATCATAGAATGGTAAGGTTGGAAGGGACCTCAAGGAGGAATATAAGGGAGGTTAGGGGGGAATGTGTTGTTGTGACAGCAATCAGTGAGGCAAACTATGTCACTGAGTCCTACAGGCTTACATTCTCCTATTGACCCATAAAGTCCATTAGCATTAAGAGAGGCTCCACATGTACATGTGGATATAGCAGCACTGTGAGGGGGGAGGAAAAAAAAAAAGGCCATCACAAAGCAGTGTGCTGCCTGTTTCCATCTGTGTTTCCTGCAGGTTAAAGTCTTCAGAGCACTGAAAACTCATGTATGAAGACCTAACTTGGTTATCTGAAGTATCCATTGAGAGTCACCTTCTGAGGATGATTGATAAGCCTGCTCAAATTTGATAAAACACCTTCTGAAGCAGATACAGACTGCAGGATGCAACTCCTAGTTGCATAATCCTGTCCGTGAGCATTACATGAATTCTCTCCCCCCACCCCCAAATACTTAAAAGCAGATCTGCCTTTTATGTACTTCTCAAATAACTTTTTAGTGTGTTTTTTTGGATTTTATTAGGGAATTTTACTCCTGTAAATTCATCTCAGTATTTCTCCTAACCTATAAAATAAAGACCAAAAAAAAAAAAGAGGTCAACCCACACCAATGTTTGTGCCATTCATTATCCAGATATAGGGCACGAGCACACCACACAGCAGAAATGTAGGTCAAAGACTCATCCCTGCACATGCTGACAAACCAAATCATCCTGATGGTCCATTTACATAGCTTCATTTTTCATCTCCCCACCCCCCCAAAAAAAAAAATAGGCAAATAAGGGACAAGAGTCAGCCTGGGATTTGAATCTGCATAACTAAATCACTTCCCATGCAGCATTTTGGAAGCAGGGCGTGCTTTGGGGAAGGCATTAAATGTTAAATGACAAGACTTGGCAATACCCAAAATGGGGGATTGTTAAGGTTGGAGTGAAGAAAGGGATGTGGCTTCTCCTTGCTGATCACAGGGAGGAGAGACTGCACTTTGTAAAACGAGCTGGTGAAGAAATGTGAAGCTCAACAGCAGCAAACAGAGCTTTGTCCAAAGGCTGCAAGCAGGGAACATGTAGTAAATATTATCTGCATACTGCAAAGTGCAGATGACAAATGTTTCTAGCATTCAACATCAAAGAGGTGGTGGAGCCTGCTTCCTTATCCTCTACTCTTCATTTGTGGCTGAGCAAGTGGGTATTGGAAGTAAAAATAGGCATTTTTCATCTCCAACCAGGTGAAAGCTCATCCCAGTCCTGCTATTACAGTGCCCATGGCAACATATCCACCAGTAGACAGGCAGATTAGTGATTAACCTAGGAGAACTGCAGCTTCCTCTGATGCATCACATGTTTTGTCACAGAGGAAAACTCCTTCTCACAAGAAAATACTACAGATCTGTTGGCTACTCAAGAAGGACATGGACCTGATGGAGCAGGTCCAAGGGAGGGCCATGAAAATGGCTGGGGGCTGGAACTCCTCTGCTAGGAAGGACAGGCTCAGGATGCTGGGGGTGTTCAGCATGGGGAAGAGAAGTCTCTACAGAAGAAGAATCATGGAATCATAGAATATCAGGGGCTGGAAAGGACCTTGAAAGATCTCCCACACCAGATCACACAGGAAGGCATCCAGGCAGGTCTTGAGTATCTCCAGAGAGGGAGACTCCACAACCCCCCTGGGCAGCCTGTTCCAGTCTTCTGTCACCCTCACAGGGAAAAAATTCCTCCTCANAGAGTCATAGAATGATAAGGTTGGAAGGGACCTCAAGGATCATCTAGTTCCAACTCCCTGCCATAAGGGACACCTCCCACTAGTACAGCTCACTCAAGGCCTCGTCCAACCTGGCCTTGAATGACTCCAGGGAGGGAGTTGAGGCCCCATCCTTGGAGATATTCAAGGTCAGGCTGGACAAGGCTCTGAGCAACCTGCTCTACTGGAGGATGTCCCTGCTGAGTGCAGGAGGGTTGGACTGAGTAATTTTTGGAGGTCCCTTCCAACTCAGACCATTCTATGATTCCATGTACACTACTGCACATACAGGTAGACTCAGCACACACCAATTCAATGTTGATTCATGCAACACACTTGCTTGTATTAGCAACAGATTAAATTGGGGGGAGGGAGAGGGATTTTAATCGGCAGTTTACATAACCATAGAATCAACCAGGTTGGAAAAGACCTCCAAGCTCACCCAGCCCAATCTATCATCCAGCCCTAGCCAATCAACCAGACCATGGCACTGTCTCATCCATCTCACATTTCATTGGGGGAGTTTGACTGAAAATTCATCACAATGAAAAAACAATCCACTTTGGTCTCTTTTAGGTATTCTGACCTGACAATCATGAAGCAGGAGCAACTTCAGGGACTTAAAAAAGGGAACATAATGCTGGAAAAAAACCCATCCTAATCCCACACCTTTCAAACCTAGTAACTGCTCTACACTAGCATATATTGAGGACTGGCTTTTAAGATTCTTTAGGTGACTACAGCCAGAGCAGAAGATCACTTTCTACCGTTTAGTGTTGCATGAGGGGTGTTACACAGCCTTGCACGTAGCTTCTGCTACAAGATACACATCAGATTCCTTACTCAATACTTCCAAATGCCTCATTAAACTGAAGGTGATAGATGTTCAGCCTTTCTAGGATGGTTAGAAGCTACCTTCTTCAGCCCAGTAACACTCAAGTCATAGATCATAGAATGGTAAGGTTGGAAGGGACCTCAAGGATCATCCAGTTCCAACCCCCTGCCATAGGCAGGGACACCTCCCACTAGTACAGGTCACTCAAGGCCTCATCCAACCTGGCCTTGAACACCTCCAGGGAGGGAGCAGCCACAACCTCCCTGGGCAGCCTGTGCCAGTGTCTCACCACCCTCACTGTAAACAACTTCCTCCTAACATCCACTTTCAATCTCCCCTCTGCCAGTTCAAACCCATTGCCCCTTGTCCTGGCATTGCAAGCCCTTGTCAATAGTCCCTCCCCAGCCTTCCTGTAGCCCCCTTCAGATCCTGGAAGGCTACTCTAAGGTCTCCTGGAAGCCTTCTCTCCTCCAGGCTGCAGAGCCCCAACTCTCTCAGCCTGTCCTCATAGCAGAGCTGCTGCAGCCCTCTTAGCATCTTTGTGGCCTCCTCTGGACCTGCTCCAACAATTCCATGTCCTTCCTGTGCTGGGAGCTCCAGAACTGTACAAAGTTCCCTCTTGACAAGTTCCCATGCCATGCTAATTAGGAATTATCTCATTTGTATATTATTAACTTTGAATAATAGTTAAAGCAATGCCAATTATCTTTAAAAAAACCAAACAAATTTAAGGCATTTGCATGATTCTGTCCCCAGCACTGCTTCTTCATGTTCTTCTCCCTTAAAGGATTCTTGGCCTGCCTTGGGGAAAAATCCTTTCTCATTTGGTGACTCTCACATTTTTCCACAATTGAGACAGAAATTGTGTCACACTGGAGTTTTCTGTGAGCACATAACTCTTGAGTGATACTTCCCACTGATTGAATGTGATCACTTCAAATTCAGGCAGAAATAGGACAAATTAACTGATCTAAGCCTCCATCCAGGCAAGCACTTCAAGGTGCCATTAACTGGAAGCATCAGGAAGGAACTCTGCTGAAAATCACTGAGCAGCACTCTGGGAAGGTTCACAGGAAGGTCAGGAGAGCTAAAATCCAGCTTCCCACCACCCAAAAGCCCACAAAATTAACAAACAAATAAATTAAAGAAAGAAACAAACCCCCCCCAAAACCACACAAGCCCAAACCAAACCCCCATGCAATCATTTACTCCACAGATCTACTTTTTAACTATTTTTTCCCCCATTCTAGTTATGGAAGCTCACTGCAAAAACAAACCAACCAAAACCCAAGCAAATCACACTAAAAATTCCAAAGCCACCAGGCAAGACAAAAATCACAGAATCACAGAATGTCAGGGGCTGGGAGGCACCTCCAAAGCTTATCCAGTCCAATCCCCCTGCCAGAGCAGGATCACCTAGAGCAGATCACACAAGAAGGCAGCCGGGCAGGTTTTGAATATCTCCAGAGAGGGAGACTCCACAACCACCCTGTGCAGCCTGTTCCAGGGCTCTGTCACACTCACAAAGGAAAAACAATTCCTCCTCATGTTTCCATGGCACTTCCTATGCCTCAGCTTCCACCCAGTGCCCCTTGTCCTGGCATTGGGCATCACCCAGCAGAGCCTGGCTCCAGCCTTCTGCCACTCATCCTTTACATCTTTATAAACATGAATGAGGGCAGCCCTCAGGCTCCTCTTCTCCAAGCAGCACAGCCCCAGCTCCTTCAGGCTCTCCTCCTAAGGAAGATGCTCCATTCCCTTCAGCATCTTTGTGGCTCTGTGCTGGACTCTTTCAAGCAGTTCCCTGAGGTCCTTCCTGAACTGGGATGCCCAGAACTGGACACAGTTCTCCAGATGGGCAGAGTAGAGGGGCAGGAGAACCTCTCTCAAACTACTCACCACAGCCCTTCTAATCCACCCTATAATGGGTTTGGCTTTCTTGGCCACCAGAGCACATTGCTGGCTCATGGTCAACCTTCCATTCACTAGGACCCTCAGCTCTCCAGCAGTTCAGTCCCCAACCTTCTTCCCCTTTAGGAAGAAGTTCTTCACAGTGAGGATGGTGAGACATTGGCACAGGCTGCCCAGGGAGGTTGTGGAGCACCGAATCACAGAATCAAAGATTACATTCTATGCTTCTGTGCTCCACAACCTTCCTGGAGGTGTTCAAGGCCAGGCTGGATGAGCCTTTGAGCAACCTGTTCTAGTGGGAGGTGTCCCTGCCTATGGTGGGGGGTTGGAACTCGCTGATCCTTGAGGTCCCTTCCAACCTAAACCATTCTATGATTCTATACTGATACATGACCACCAAAAGCTGCACCAAGGAATTCTGGGCAGCATCTCAGATGCAGCTATAACAACAGAAATTTTTACTGCCTGGGTTTAGCTATGCAGCAATGACACAAAACCCCAGCAGAAAGATGCCTGTAAATGGCATACACTGTGCCTGCCCCAGGAGAGAGGCAGTTCTAACACCTGATGAGCCCATGGTGTCCATGTGCACCACGGGCAAACAACTGGCATGAAGTAGCCTACTTCAGATGTTCCTTTAAAAAGCAATTCCAGATACCATGCCCGTAAACCAACATTTTTCTTAATGAGGCTGTGGATGCACTGCCTGGCTTGACTGGACAAAAATCAGAATCCTGAGATTTAGACTGCCCTCAAATGGGTCACACAAGCCACAGATCTGATCGTGGCACCGCTAAGTGTTTGCCTGCTTGGCTGGTATTTATTTATAAGTCACCTCCAGCTGCTAGGGATTTTTGGCAGAACTTCCATTTGCATGTAAGGCCTCCCAAAAGCCAGCACTGAGTTCTACTCCTCTGCTCTAACATCTGCCTGGTACTACTCACCATGTACAGGGTGTTTATTGCTTCCTCATAAGCTTTCCTTGCCCTTCACGCCCCCCATGGTCTCCTGGATTTCTATAAACCAGTCCTGTAAGCAACCTCTGACTGATCCTACTCACAATGTGCAGAGTCTTTATCATTTCCTCATAAGCTTTCCTTGCCCTTCAAGCCTCCCATGGTCTCCTGGACTTTCTGTAAGCTGTATTAGATTACCTGGGCAAGAGAGACAGGTTCTTGTTAGCTTCTGGTGTGTGGAATACAGATAGACACCATTCTTTATCCTTACCCTCTGCACTTGCTCATCTAAGCCCTCGTTGCTTTGGCTGTTTTTTCCTTCAAATTACCTCTACTGGGCTTTTCATCTTCATCTCTGCTCTGTCCTGGTGAGACCCAATCTTGAGTACTGTGTTCAGTTTTGGGGTCCCCAGCTGATAAGGATCTACTGCAGAAGAGTCCAAGGGAGGGCTATGAGGATGATGAGGAGACTGGAGCATTGCCTGATGAGGAGAGGCTGAGGGACCTGGGGCTGCTTAGTCTGGAGAAGAGAAGGCTGAGAGGGGATTGAATCAATGTTTATAACTCTCTGAGGGCTGGGGGTCAGGAGGGGGGGACACAGGCTCTGCTCACTTGCTCCTTGGGATAGGACAAGGAGCAATGGATGGAAGTTGCAGTACAGGAGGTTCCAGCTCAACACAAGGGGGAACTTCTTGACTGGAAGGGTCCCAGAGCAGTAGAACAGGTACCCCAGAGGGGTTGTGGAGTCTCCTTCTTTAGAGCCTTTCCAGCCCTGTCTGGATGTGTTCCTGCGCAACCTGCACTAGATTGTATGGCCCTGCTCTGGCAAGAGGGTTGGACTCCATGATGTTTTTGGGTCCCTTCCAACCCCTAACATCCTGTGATCTCCACTTGCCAAAGAAAAGCGGTGAAGACAGCAGGCAGCTCTCAGCAGGAGCCGCAGCAGTCCTGGGGAGGAGGAGCAGAGCAAGGCTGACAGCTGTGCTTTCCTGCACTGAGCACAGTGGGTAAATCAATACCCCCAGTAGCCCTGCTGCCATCTGCAGAGCTGCTGGAGCAGACAGGTTATTTATAGACCCTTGTTTGCACAAAGCCAATATTTACCTGTCGGCGCCGTCAAAATTTGCAATCCATCTCTGCCATTACCCTGCTGCTTTGTCGTGTCAATAGTCAAATTTTCCAAAAGGAAACACTGTAATGTTCTGCCCCTTCCCCCCCTCTCCATCAGCAGCCCCCTCCAAAAGCATTCCCCTTCCTGCAAGGGTTGCTTCCCTTCATCGCTGCAGCAGGACCGCATCTGGTTTCCATGGGGCCTTGGGGGATCTTCCTTTGGCTGCAAAGCCAAAGGGATGTCAAACTTAACAAGCCCATTGCTCTCTCTTGTTCCAGCAGCANCTTGAGTGACCTGTACTAGTGGGAGGTGTCCCTGCCTATGGCAGGGGGTTGGAACTAGATGATCCCTTGAGGTCCCTCCCAACCTTACCATTCTATGATTCTATGACATTTCCCTGCCAAGGCCAAGCTGAGATTTAATGCTACAAAAAACCTCAATCATCTCCACTCCCCAAAACAACAAAAAGGTTTCCCTCCTGAAAATGTGGCTGCTGCTGGGGCTGTTGTAACCATTGCCATAACCGTGTCCCTTCCCACTGCAGGGTGCTTGGACTAGATAACCTTTAAAGGTCCTTTTCAACACAAGTCATGCTATGATTCTACAATTTTCTAGCAGGCAAGAAGTTTTCACATGAAATTTCAGTCTGTTTGCCTTTAAAAGCAGCTCAAATTCTGCAGCTCAGCCCCGAGATGAAACACAAGGGTGAGCCCAAGCCTGGCTCCTTGCAGGCTGATACTTAACATCACCAAACTACAGGCATGCCTGAAGGAGATGATGATGAGGAAATAATCTCTGCTTTCTCTCCCAGTTTCTTCAGGGCAGAAGTAGGATTGCAGGATTGTCAGGACAATGTCAGGCAGGAGGACTGGCTTGTGCCAGCAGCTATGATTCTCCCCCTCTACATCACGCTCATGAGACCCTACCTGGAGTACTGTGTCCATTTCTGGAGCCCCTAGTGCAAGAAAGATCTGGATGTGCTGGAACATGTCCAGAGAAGGGCCACGAGGATGAGCAGAGGGTTGGAGCTGCTCTGCCCTGGAGACAGATTTGGAGAGTTGAGGTTGTTCAGTCTGGAGAGGAGAAGGCTCCAGGGAGACCTTATTGTGGCCTTCCAGTATCTGAAGGGGGCTATAAGAAAGCTGGGAGGGACTTTTTAGGGTGTCAGGTCGTGATAGGACTGGGGGGAATGGATCCAAGCTAGAGGAGGGGAGATTTAGGTTGGAAATGGGGAAGAAGTTCTTCAGCATGAGGGTATTGAGACACTGGAAGGAGTTGCCCAGGGAGGTGGTGGAAGTCTCACCCCTGGATGTCTTTAAGGCCAGGCTGGACGTGGTTCTGGGCAACCTGATCTAGTGTGAGGTGTCCCTGCTCATGGCAGGGGGGTTGGAACTGGTCCCTTCTAGCCCTGACAATTCTGTGATCCCATGATACTCTAAGGCTCTCACTTCCCAGAGCTGTTCTCACAGAGCATTCAGTGGTCAGTTTTCTGAAAACAGCAGTTCTCCTGTAACCAAAGTCCTACTGGCAATGGCAACCCAACTCATAAATCTATATTACTTTCCATTTCAATTCATGCAGGAGTGTAGTTGTTGCTGTAAATCACCAAGAGGCTCAGCATCCAAAACTAGGTCCTGAGAGAGCACCTTGGGTGGGTTCAACTCGAAGTGAGCTTTCAGCTCCCACTCTGCCACATCAACCTGCAGCCCCCTACAAGCTCCCAGCACAGGGCTGGAGAAAGCAGGGCAGCACTTAAAGCAGCAGCAGCAGAGGCAGTTTGCAGTAAGTGGTTTAAAGAACAAGGATTAAATTATTCTGACAGATGAGTAATGTAGTCTGTGATCTGTACAGCAAATACCAATAGAAGTAGGACATTGCTTAAATAAACACCAGTCTGGGAGCCATCCCAGTGATGAGGGGAACAGGTGAATGAAAGGATGCTAAAGAGCAGCAGAAAGTCTTTTGAATTTGCTTTTCCCCCTTTTGTTTTAATATTCATTATTGAGCAGAAGGACTTAAACAGCTTCCTAGCCCTTGGCTAAGGAACAGAGTAAAGTCAGAAAATGGAACAAGGCAATTTCTCACTCCTGCTTTCTCCACTGAGACTCAAAACAAAAAGAGATCCTCTTTGTATAAATGTGTTTTCAGGTGGGTTTTGAATATTATCTAAAGAGCACCTCAAAGCCACAACGAAGTCATTCCTCCTCTTAGATAAGGTCTAGAGATTGCCCCCTCGGGGTAAGTATTAGAGAGCCTCTAGGAAAATGACTTTGTTAGACAAAGGGAGCTGCAGATGTGGCTTTCATCTGCAGGGATGTCACAGGCAAGGCAGAGATACTCGGCTGTGAAAAGGAACACATCGCAGCTATTCCTCCAAAACAAAAGGCTCCTAGGCTGCTGGGGGTGAGGGTGTTTGTTTGCTCTGGGGGCTTTATTTGTGGATGGGGAGGGCATTTTCTACTCTTGCAGTCCACCTTTCTTCTTTACAAGTGACGACCAGGATTAATCTATGGGGTGATAAAGGCTCTTGATAGATGTACACCCCTGCCTAATTCTCCTTTCCCTTAACATATACATCTGGAGCATACTCTGAGGACTCGGAGCTCAAAGTTGTTTTCCACTCAGATGAGATAATACAGGTTGAGTTTAAGCACTAGAACGGGGTTTCAGGTGTTCTCAGAGACCCAGAAACTCTGCTTAAGTGCAGGAAGCACAATGTTATGTTTGGTCCTGCACCTGGGTCAGGGCAATCCCAAGCGCCCATATAGGCTGGGGAGTGAGTGGCTTGAGAGCAGCCCTAGGGAGAGGGATTTGGGGGTGCTGGTGGATGAGAAGCTCAACATGAGCCAGCAGTGTGCACCTGAAACCCAGAAAGCAACCAGAGCCTGGGCTGCATCAGAAGTGTGGCCAGCAGGGGAGGGAGAGGATTCTGCTCTTTTACACCACTCTCATGAGACCCTACCTGGAGTACTGTGTCCAGTCCTGGAGCCTCTGTAACAAGAGAGATCTGGACGTGCTGGAAGGTGTCCAGTGAGGGGTCACGAGGATGCTCAGAGGGGCTGGAGCTGCTCTGCTATGGAGACAGACTGAGAGAGTTGGGGCTCTTGAGCCTAGAGAGGAGAGGGCTCTGAGGAGACCTTAACGTGGCCTTCCAGGATCTGAAAGGGGCTACAAGAAACATAGGGAGGGATATTTTAGGCTGTCAGGTAGTGACAGGACTAGGGGAAATGGAGCAAAACTAGAAGTGGGCAGATTCAGACTGGATGTTAGGAAGAAGTTCTTCAGCATGAGGGTGGTGAGAGCCTGGAATGGGTTGCCCAGAGAGGTGGTGGAAGCCTGATCCCTTTAAGGCCAGGCTGGATGTGGCTCTGGGCAACCTGATCTAGTGTGAGGTGTCCCTGCTCATGGCAGGGGTTAGAATTGGATGATCCTCGAGGTACTTTCCAGCCCTAACAATTCTTTGATTACCATTTTGCACTACCTGAATAAAGTTGAATTAAAAACTTGGCTAGACCCACAGGTTGGACACTACCTGAAAGTTCTTTCCTCATTTAAAATACCAAAAAGCCCCACTGAAAGAAGGTTATTCCTTTGACATGTGCCCTGTGCTAACATTTAGGCTGCACAGATCTAACCTGGTGCCTGCCATGTGTAGCTTTGTGTGATCCTGGGCACAGCACTGAATCCTTCCATGCATCCATTCTTACTTTTTATCCTACCCACCAGCACTGAAGCCTGGCAACTACATCAGCTAAGAGAGCAGACAGGAGAGGCTAATGCTACAGGTGGTATTATTAGTGTCTGTCATGCTCACTGATGGGCTTTGCTCACACACTCAGGTTTTAAACCAATATCAGGCTGGGAGGACAAGACCCAAGAGGCAACTGAAAATATTGGTTACTTTTGCTTTCCTCTGTATTACCTGGGAGCTCCATTTCAGAAATGTGCTTTTCAGGTGAGGCTCTTTCATTTGAGAAATGAAACCCTGAGATAAACAGTTCCCATGACCCACACTATGGCCATCATAGAGGCCTCTTAGTCCTCCCTAGAGATCTAGATGGCTTAAAGGGCACTGGGAAATGTGTCCTGAAGCATGCAAGAAGACAAATGGAATGGGAATTTAATGGTCCTCTCTGCTCTAATGCCTACTGCTGAGTTTCAAGGATGGGACCTGGATGACCTCAGTGATCTTTTTCAGCTCAGTATTTATTCATCTTTTCCTTTTTTGTGCCTGACTTAGAATTAAAAAAAAAAAAAAAAGGTGGGGGGGGAAAGCTGATTGCAGCCTTCAGCATAGTTATGTGATTAGAGTAATGAGGAAGAGACCATTTGATAAAACAGTTCACAGATTCTTTCCTTCTTTCAAATTTCTGAATGCAGCTGGTTTCAACCTCCCAGCTGCCAAAGAGGGGACACTCCACCATAAGCACTTGGCTTAATCTGGGGACTTCTCAATCAGACACAGCTGAAGTGTGCCATGATTATAGGCCTTGGTCAAGTGGAGCAATACAAGATGATTTATATTAATCAGCATTCTCCATGCAAAAACAAATCCAACACAACTACAGGCCTTGAAAGAAGGCTTTCTTCCTCCATCACTCTTTTCTTTGCCTGAAAATACCCTTTGGACAGATGGGAGCAAATTAATCACAGAATCAGAGAACGATCTGGGTTGGAAGCGACCTCCAAAGGGCATCCAGTCCAACTCCCTCTGCAGTCAGCAGGGACATAGAATCATAGATTGGTAAGGTTGGAAGGGACCTCAAGGATCATCTAGTTCCAAGGCCCTGCCATAGGCAGGGACACCTCCCACTAGTACAGGTCACTCAAGGCCTTNGGGCTGCACTCACACTGCAGCCTCATCTTGAGCTTTTCATCACCCCAGACCCCCAGGGCCTTTTCCTCAGGGCTGCTCTCAGCCATTCCCCACCCAGCCTGGAGTTGTGCTTGGCATTGTGCCTACCCAGGTGCAGGACCTTACACTTGGCCTTGTTGAATGTCATGAGGTTGGCCTGGGCACACCTCTGCAGCCTGTCCAGGTCCCTCTGGATGACATCCTCAACTAGATCAGGTTGCCCAGAGCCCTGTCAAGCATCAAGCAGGGATGGGGCCTCAATTATGTCCCTGAGCAACCTGTTCCAGGGTTCCACTACTGTCATGGTAAAGAATTGTTCCCAACATCCAATCTAAATCTTCTTTCAAGATCTTTTTCTGTCAGGAGGGGCCCAACACTGAGCAGGTATCTGAGATGCAGCCACATGGGGCTGCCTACTGTGTTTCAGCCTATCTACCCTAGACCAAATTCCATGGCAGAACATCTTAGTTGCACTCCCAGCAAACAAGGTTCTGCCTTAGTGGACAAACACAAGTAACACAGAATCACAGAAACATGCAGGTTGGCAAAGCCCCTCAGGGTCACCAAGTCCAACCTAGAACCCTACTCTACAAGATTCACCTTAAACCATAGCATCAGGCACTACCTCCAAACCACCCTTAAACACATCCTGGGTGGGTGACTCCACCACCTCCCTGGGAAGCTCATTCCAGTGCCTGATCTCCATGAAAAGCTTTTTTCCTGAAATCTAATCTAACCCCCCCCAGCCTCAGCTTGAGGCCTTTTGCCCTTGTTCTGTCTCCAATTCCCTGTGAGCAGAGCCCAGCAGCAGCCTCTCCACAATGTCCCTTCAGGTAGCTGTAGACTCCACCTATGGCTCCAGAACCACAAGTGACAGCCTGTAGGAATCCAAGTTATCCTTCCCATCACAAATATCACCCACACCAGCTCTAGCAGGACATGAGCCCTTTTTGCTCACAAACATGATCAGGGTCCTTAAATCCTTCTCATTAGGAGTGTGTTTCTTCACAGGCATGGATAGGCTGAGGGTGAGGCCAGGCACTGGAACCTCCTTTATTCTGAGCAGGAGAGTGGATAAGCTTAGGGAACAGAGAGGGTGTTTTTAATTAATCCAACATCAACAAAACTGCCTGAAAACATGGTGAAGAACACAGGCTCAGCTTTCTGTAGGTCAAACCCAGCGGCAACTTCATTATCCTCAGCTGAGCTGCACAAGGGATTAATTTAACCCTCGGAAAAGGGTCAAGAGAAACTGGGAGAGGAACAGAACAACCCATTAATAAGAGCTGTAAGGATACATGTTCATCCAGTTCAGCTCAAATCCCTCCTCCTTCCAGTTGCCTTTTTTCTAGTGCAAGTGTTACACAGGGTAACATTGCCATTTCTGTTCTGCTCCCCCTGCTGCTGCCAGAGCCCTTTCCTCTATTAGATACTCTTAAATTACTCTTAATTTAAATAATTCATATTCTCAAAACCTGTAAGATCTGGTTAAGTGCTCTCAGGCTTGTTCACCTATGGCAATTTTCAGGTTTGCTTTCTTCTGACAAACACTTCAAACTTATCCCTAAGCTGGAGAACAATTGTTGTTGTTGTTGTTGTTATAGTATTATTACTACTGTTATTATTTTATGAGGCTGCTTTCTGGTTTGCAGCTAAGTGCTGCAGCTGTGGGCTGCAAGCAGTGTTCCTGTTCCAGAAAGAGAATACAGTCAGGTTCTGAATGTGACTGGGTAGTTCAGGTGTAAAAATTGTGCAGCAGCCCATTATTGTGTCAGCTGCCACTATTAAGCTAGAAAAAGGTGGGGGATGGTGGTGGAAAGGAGGTGGAGAGGCAAAGTATTAAGAGCAGAAACATCCTAGACTCCACATTTTTTATACTCAGGGGCACCTTTGTTAGCTTATTCTTCTGTCCCTGCTCACTGCAGGAGGGTTGGAGTAGATGACTTTTAAAGGTCCCTTCCACCCCAAAACATTCTATGGCTCTATGAAGTCTTAGCTTATGTTTCTGCTCTTCCTACCGCTCACCCTTCTTTATCCTCAAACGCTGCACCTTGATTTCCTCTCGTATTGTGAAGTGCTTTCTGGGCATCATTTTGCTCTGCTAACACTCAGAGTAACTCTTAGCCACCCTCCCAGAGTTTTGGAGACAAGTCCCTTTTCTGCTTCTCCTGGTTTTAAGTAAGCATGCCAGAGACCTCCAGAAGAGATGACTTTCTTGCCACTCCGTGTGACAGAAGAGAGCAGCAGTTATAGATGTTAAACGAGCACATTTTGATAGGCACCTACTGCTGGCACGTTTGTCTCTCTAGCCTGTTCCTCTGATATGCTTGGAGGGTAGCTTCTGAGTGAAGATTAATTTGGCCACTACAGAATTTATTTTAGACAGCAAGCTGAAGCAACCTTGAGTGCCTACTGGAGTCAGTAAAAAGCTACTGGCTGGCATTTAGAGACACCCACAACCCAAGTCCTGACACGCTGCCCAAAACAGGACC
The DNA here is from genome assembly GCA_013399055.1 of Ramphastos sulfuratus. Lineage (NCBI taxonomy): Eukaryota > Metazoa > Chordata > Aves > Piciformes > Ramphastidae > Ramphastos > Ramphastos sulfuratus. The sequence continues at coordinate 469 of WBNM01032342.1, read as the reverse complement.
ACTGGTTGTATAGCATTATCCTGTCATTTTTGCTTCTAAACTCAGGATCACAGGATGGTAGAGCTTGGAAGGGACCTCAGATGTGGTGGATCATTGAGTCCAACCCTGTAGCCAGAGCAGGACCACAGCATCTAGCTCAGGTTGCACAGGAACACATCCAGACAGGCCTGGAAAGGCTCCAGAGAAGGAGACTCCACAACCTCTCTGGGCAGCCTGTGCCAGGGCTCTGGGACCCTTACAGGCAAGAATTTCTTCCTAATGTTGAGGTGGAACTTCTTTATCTTAGGAATGAATTCCTAGAATAAAGCTCAGAGAGAGGAATGTCAGGTGATATAATTTAGTATTTAGAAAGAGATCCACCTAATTAATTTGGGGGAGGGAGGAGCTGCACAGCAATATGCCCAAGAATGAACTCTCCTTGCTCTCCCTAAGAGCAATCTAAAACACGCCGAGCGGGACGGCCACGGCG
>WBNM01032341.1:38470-73591 GCA_013399055.1 Ramphastos sulfuratus | reverse complement strand
TGCCTATGGCAGGGGGTTGGAACTAGATGATCTTTGAGGTCCCTTCCAACCTAAACCATTCTATGATTTTATTTTGTTTTGATAGATTTCATATCATTGCAAGGTCCTTATCAGGTGGAGACCTTTTAAAGGGCAGGCAGATGCTCTTGAGCCTTTTCTTGCCAGCTTAGTAGATGATCTTTGAGGTCCCTTCCAACCTAAAACGTTCTATGATTCTGTGATTCATTGTTCCTGGAGGTAAGAGGCTGTAAATTAGGGCTCTCACGTTGGAGATGATACCTTTTCTGATGGTCACATTTACATTTTCAGGAAATCAAAGCAGTGTATATTTTTCCCTAAGAGGAATAGCCTCCTTAATAAGAAACTTGTTTTCAGGAAAGGACAAGTCTGGATTCCTTGTAAAACTGCAAACAGCAGTTACAAAAGCTGGCATGCTCCTCCAATCTAAGCTTCTTCCTAATGGATGACACCTGAAACATGCAGGAAGAGGAAATTCATTGTGTGTGACAGTTCTATTTTGATTCAAGTAGATATACCAAATGAGAAAAGGTATTTTCTCTCTTATACTAGAAATAGATTATTATTTTTTTCTTTTTTCCTAGTGTTTAATTGGAAAGGTTCTTTAGCATGTAGTAAGATGCACATTTAAACCCTGAGGGTTCCCAGGAAGCCTGTCACTGACTTATAGCACAGCATCTTCTCTGATGGTGTCTCACTGTTAACATTCAGTGTTTGGCAAAAGATGTCTAAAATTTCTGCTCTGATGGCTTTCAGGTTTGACTCTGGAGATGCATAATTTTGAAAAACTTAAGACCTGGTCCCATTTCAGCCTCTTCATGACTATAAATCTTTGTGAATATTATGCGACAACACATCTACATATTAGCTTTTCCTTTTCTATCTCTCCCAGATACCTACTCCCAGATGACAGCAAAGCTACCAAACACAAAACTCCCATAATAAGGAAGAGTGTGAATCCTCAGTGGAATCATACCTTTGCTTTCAGTGGCTTAACTTCAAGGGACATGCACAATGTCTGCCTAGAACTGACTGTGTGGGACAAGGAATCTCTCTCCAGTAATATTTTCCTGGGAGGTGTCCGCCTGAGCACGGGAAATGGTAAGGTCCCATCTGACTCATGACTCCTTTTCTTATTCTGCTCTTCTGCTTCCTCAGCCCACATGATTTATGTGTATGGAGGACAGAAATGTTTGCTGAGTGTATGGCAAAGTATATGGGGCCTTGGGGAAATTGAAAAGGGAGAGAAGGAATCATGCACTCTGTAGGTGGTTTCAGTTTGTCCTCCATTGAGTGAGACACAAAAATTTAGTGCAGAATTGTACTTCTGCTCTTTCTAGAAGAACCAGGAACACCTTGGAAGTATCCCTCAGAGCAGGGGGAGACTACTTCTGTCCAGCAGCAACCTTTCTGCTGCCCATAGCGCGATCAGGAAGAAACATGAATCCATTCCCCTTCTGCTAGGAGAAAGTTGATTGTGGTGCAGAGTGGGAAGGTTTATGTGCCTTTGTCCATGTACCAGGTGGAGTTTGAGGGCAAATTGGTGCTCTCTGTTTTCAGTGCAAGTCCCTGCACAAGTGGTAGCACAAAGTGATTGTCTCTTGCAAAGTTTTGGAGTTAATGAGCAAGGACATTGAGTAACTGCTTACTAATATGGCAAAATGCCTCATATTTTTACATTTGCCAGGTGTAAGTAATGGGAAGGAGGTGGACTGGATGGACTCTCAAGGGGAAGAGCAGCACCTCTGGCAGAAGATGATTGACAATCCAGGATCTCCTGTGGAGGGGATATTAATGCTGAGATCCAGCATGGGAAAACGTAGACTCTGAAAGATGTTAACTGCCACAAGTGAGGGGTGCCACAAGTACTCCTGACTTCAGTGGTGTCCAGACTCTTGCCATTTTGCCCATTTGGAAGTGGGGAAGGGTTGAGTAAGGCTCCAAGTGAGATTTTAATGCATTCTGCACTTTCATGCACACATTTTTAACCCAGGTTGTGTTGTATGGATTACATTTCTCCTGAAGTCACTGAGAATTTGACCTTGTAGAGAGATTGGACTGGCTTTCTCTGTCCCTTCCGGTGACTCCTGCACAGCTGATGAAAACCTCTACCTGGAGGCAGAGGATGATTTGGTTGGAGACTGCCTTACAACAGAGGAGGCATGGAGTGACTGAATTCTCTAGTTAGTCATTTAGCAAGTATTGCCTGGTTTACATATCTCCTTCTGGGTCAATGGTGCCCTAGAAGACGTCAGTGAAAGAGTACAAACAGATTCAGAGTGAGTCTGTGCTTTGATATTTGAAAGAAAAGAAGCCATAATGTTATGAAGGATAACAAATTGCATATTTTTTTATCATGTTTTCTGATTGGGCTGTGCAGTGTGGGGGTTGGCAGGCTTGGTCCAGCATAGAGCAAACAGCCCAAAAAGGAAGGCTAATGCACTGTGTTGCACACTAGAAATAGGCAGCAGGTGAGCTTGTGTTGAGTGCTGGTGCTCTGACATTCTCTTGGCTGTTTCAATGCACTGTATAAAAGGCAGATTTGGTTCAACACAATCAAAGAGCCTCTGCTGAAAATAAATCTTAACAAGTCCCCAAACAGTTTCCAGAACTACCTGATACTACTGCTTATTTCATTTAGTTGACAGCTCCAGCCCAAGATCCTCTGATGTCAATGGACTAAGACTATGCTCCTATGTCTGTCTCCATCTGACATACCACAGAAATGAGACACGTGCTGGGTTTGGACATAGTCAGCTAAGAACTTGATTTGACAGACTGTGCAGTAAAAGTGCTGCAATTAAAGCACGTACCAGAGTTATTTGCACAACTGCAATACTTTCTCTGAGCAGGCTGGGGTCCCATTTAGGGGTGTCCAAACACATATACTACTAACCAGAGTAGGAGGGTTTTTTTTTTTTCTCTCTTGTAATAGACAGGCAGCTGATAATGAGCCAGCAGTGTGGCCAAGAAGGCAAATGGGATCCTGGCATGTATTAAAAATGCTGTGGCCAGCAGGAGTAGGGAGGTGATTGTCCCCTTGTACTCAGCTCTGGTGAGGCCACACCTTGAGTATTGTGTTCAGTTTTGGGCACCGCAATACAAGAGAGATGTGGAGGTGCTGGAGTGGGTCTAGAGGAGGGCAGCAAAGCTGGGGAAGGGCCTGGAGAATAAATCTTATGAGGGGTGACTGATGCGGCTGGGGATGGTTAGTTTGAAGAGGAGGCTGAGGGGAGACCTCATTGCTGTCTACAGCTACCTGAAAGGACATTGTGGAGAGGCTGCTGCTGGTCTCTTCTCACAGGTAATTGAATACAGAACAAAGAGGAATGGCCTCAAGCTGAGACTGGGTGGGTTTAGATTGGATATTAGGAAAAGGTTTTTCATGGAGAGAGTGGTCAGGCACTGGAATGAGGTGGTGGAGGTGGTGGAGTCACCAACCCTAGATGTTTAAGGGTCATTTGTATGTGGTGCTTAGGGATATGATTTAGGGTGAATCTTGTAGAGTAAGGTCATAGGTTGCAGTTGGTGATCCTGAGGGTCTTTTTCAACCTAGATGTTTCTGTGATTCTGTGTGAACATCCTCCTGTGAGTTAAGAGTGGATTTAATGAAAAGAGTGGGTTTTGGTCAATTCAATCATTAGTCTTATTAACTGTAACAAATTGTTTAGCGGTAATTTTGCCATTTGGTTTACTGAAGTGATTTCACACCTACCTAGATACCCCATTCTTTGAGGGGCTACTTAGGTCATATGCAAAGAGCACGTTGTTTTAAGTGTTTGTGTGGGCTGGTCCTACCAAGGACAGCACACATCTGCCTGCAAGATTGGATGATAATCATAGAATCACAGAATGTCAGGGGCTGGAAGGGACCTTGAAAGATCATCTTGTCCAGCCCCCTTGCCAGAGCAGGATCACCTAAAGTAGATCACACTGGAATGCATCCAGATGGCTCTTGAATATCTCCAGAGAGGGAGACCTCCCTGGGCAGCTGGTTCCAGTGCTTTAATACCCTCACATTGTTCCTCAGGTTCACTACCACAATGAGCAGTTGGACTCGATGATCTCAAAGGTCTCTTGCAACCTTAACAACTCCATGATTCATTTTATGGTGCAGATGCTGTGACAAATTTAGAGCACAAATACCAAGTACATGCACTTACAGAATCATCAAATGGTTTAGGTTGGAAGGGACCTCAAAGATCATCTAGTTCCAACCCCCTGCCATAGGCAGGGACACCTCCCACTAGAACAGGTCACTCAAGGCCTCATCCAACCTGGCCTTGAACACCTCCAGGAAGGGAGCAGCCACAACCTCCCTGGGCAACCTGTGCCAGTGTCTCATCACCCTCACTGTAAAAGAACTTCCTCCTAACATCCAGTCTAAATCTCCCCTCTGTCAGTTTAAACCCATTATTTCTCCAACTGTTTGATGTCCTTCTTGTGTTGGGGGCTCCAGAACTGTACACAGTACTCCAGGTGGGGACTCACAAGAGCAGAATAATATTTTTCTTAGAATTCTCATTCTTTAAATATTAGATTTTTTAAAAAATATTATTACAAATTTTTTGTATCAGCATTCCCCACCGCGGAAGCAAACCTAACTTTTGGCACGTAAACTACCTCTCTCTCTCCAACAGAACTGATCTCAGTTGTCTTGGTTGTCTGTGCTGCAAGCCTGAATTTATTCTTTAGAATAATAATGTTATATTGACATGGAGGCACCAGGTTGATTTTTCACTTTCTAGAAGCTGATTCAAAAAGATGTGAAATTTAAAGAAAATGGTTCTTTGGGGTTAAGTTCTAGCTACAGTTTTCTTTAGAATTAAGTTCTAGCTACAGTTGTGGAGGAACTCTGGGCATTCAGATGATTTGGTTTTGTTTTAATTTTTTGGTGAAAATGGGGACAAATAAGAACATCACCAAAACAAAATAACAAACAAGCAAACCTAACAAACAAAAAGAATCTTCAAAGCCAGATTCCAAAATGGACACATTTTTCCTCTTGCCAAATTGAAAACCTTAAGATAATTTTCAACTGAACTAAACCTTTTACAAGGAGTACAAGAGTTTGGCTAATTTTCGAATGGTATTTTCTGACTTGCTAAGCATGAACATTTTAGCTAAAACAGATCTTAAAAGGAAAAAGTTCTGTGCTTTGTTACTACAGCTTCTGCCCATTTTGGTGCGGTGGTAGGTTTCATGAGTGGACTCATCTGGCAAGCATCACCGAGCTCACATACAGGTTTTAATTTTGGCCTTGTCCTTCAAAAGGGCCAAAAATTCCAACCTGAGCCTGCACTTGAAATTATAGACCAAGCTTTGAACAGACTGTAGATGTCAAATGTAGTTCGGAACATGAAAGGAACAATTTCACCTGGGAAGTAATTTTGGCCAAGGTGATGGTGTTGGCCGTTGTTGGGATTTGGAGTAGTACAGCGAAATTACCTCTTAATTTATCAGTGACAGTTCTGTGCTGTGGCAGCATATAATAGATATTACACCCTGCCTCTTTTGAGCTTCAGAGAGATGATGAGCATCATATAAACACTAGAGCAATTCAGAGAGCTCTGCTGTTCTATGATGTTATCAGCACGTTTGGAGGAAGTGTTTGATTTGTGGGAAATGTCACATTTAATTATATCTTTGTTCTCTTCCTTTACCAAAAAAAAAAAAAAAAGGCTTGGGAAGAGCAAAAGATGATTAACTGCAGATGTGATTTCTCATTTCCCAGATATTTGAATTAATTGCCTGTAATTGTGCATCATCATGTACTGTGTGCTACCAGGCTGAGCAAAAAGATGGAAAGCCAGGGATCAGGCTAAAGCCTTCTCTTGGTATGGGTGTTTATGACGCTGGAAGTGCATGAATGGCTTATTCAAGGCTCATTTTTAGGAGAAAACAGCCACAATTTTACAGAATCAGAATCACAGAATTAACCAGGTTGGAAAAGTCCTCTGGGATCGTTGAGTCCAACCTATCACCTAACCCTTCTAATTAACTAAACCATGGCACTAAGTGCCTCATCCAGCCTCCTTTTAAACACCTTCAGGGATTGTGACTTCACCACCTCCCCAGGCAGCCCACTCTAATGCCAATTACTCTTTCTGTGAAGAATTTCTTCCTAACATCCAGCCTAAACCTGCCCTGGTGCAGTTTGAGGCTGTGTCCTCTTGTTCTGTCACTGGGTGCCTGGGAGAAGAGACCAACCCCACCTGGCTACAACCTCCCTTCAGGTAGTTGTGGACAGCAATGAGGTCTGCCCTGAGCCTCCTCTTCTCCAGGTTGAACACCCCCAGCCCCCTCAGCCATNCACCACCACTTCCTGGGCTCAGCCATCCAGCCAGTTCTTAACCTAGCACAGAGTGCCCCTGTCCAACACTGGTTTAGAAACTGCTGCTCTGACTAAGTAGAAACAGCAGAGATGATGTTTCTAAAGTGTTTTTTCACATAGACCTGAATAAGTGAAGATGCATCAGTGGAGAAGAAGACTTCTCTAGAGAGATTTTTGAAAGCGGGTTGGACAATGCATTTTACATTTTTTTTCTACTGCAGTAACCAGAGGGCTTTCATCACTGTTTACTCCCCTGTGATTAGATTTGGGGATTTGACCTGTTAAAAAATAAACATGCAACTTCTGCTGTAAAACATCATGGGGCCAGTAAAAGACATCTTTAGATAGTGTGGTTATTACAAGTATCCATCCAAAAGAGCTGATGTTGAGGGATTTCCAAGCCCTGCCATCAGACTTTGGTATCCAGCCCCCTTCTCTGAAAGTTTCTCTACTCAGTTTATCAGTTGCACAGCAATTTCAGGCTTTTAAATGTTGATGCTCTTGCTTGCATGCTTAGATGCCAAAACCAGGCTAAAATAGATTTGAAATTACCTCCCCATATCCTCCACTTCAATCATCTTGCATTTGAGCAAAAGCAGTTGGGAAATTGCAAAGAATCAGAGAGGCAACCTTGCCATCTTCCTGTGCTAATCCAAATGCTGCTGCCTTCCTTGAATGCCTTTTAGATTTTGACCTTTCCCAGCTGCATGCTTTAGCAGATGGTTTAAGAGGGAAGGCATTGGGATGGTGAGTATGCTTTGATTGTGGTGCATTAGGCTGGAAGCTGCTTCTGTGTCTCTTCCAATGCAGACTACGTTAAGGTAGCACAAAATGTACTAGATGTACTTTTATATATATATATTTTTTTTTTTCCCCTGCCTGGTTAGCCCCTGCAAAGTGCAATCATTGCAAAATACCAATTAAACTGTAATCATTGAGCATCCTCTGGTGCTAATTGATTAGAGGTGACCAGAGGGTTGCATTTAGACTGGTATAATTTTGGCTTCTTGAGGGTTATATGTACTCCTCAGCCTCAGATATGGAAGGTGTGCAGCTTACTCTGCAGAGTCAATGAAGAGAAAAGCTGCTTGAATCTCTTACGCCTTTGGTGAAGAGCTCAGGGTCCTGTTTCCAAAGCTGTCTAGTTCATAGATTCACACAGATTAACAGATTGCATTGGATTGGAAGGGACTCTCAAAGGCCCTCTCATCCAACCCTCCTGCAGTCATCAGGGACACCTCCAACTAGATCAGGCTGCCCAGGGCCACATTGAGTCTGATCTTGAATGTTTCCAGGGACAGGGCCTCAAGCACATCCTGGGCAGCCTGTCCCAGTATTTTAACACTCTTATTGTAAAGAACTTCTTCCTGATGCCCAACCTAAATCTACCCTGCTCCAGTTTAAAACCATTGTCCCTTGTCCTGTTGCTATCATCTTACCCAGCAGAAGTGGTACCTGAATATTTCCAAGGGTCTCTCTGCCTTTCATTCCTTCCTTTGGTTCAGCAACCCTCACCAGCATGTTGTACTTGAACATTATTCTCCAGCAGCTGGAAGAAGGCAGCAGTGAAGTGATAGCCTGGTTTATTTTCATCCATACCAGGTAAAAACTGAAAATGTACTTCCCTAACACACAGTATTGATTTTAAGCACTTTGCGACAAGGACAGAAACCATGAGCTCCTCAGAGCTGATCCATGCACTTTGGAAGCTTCTGGGTTGGTTGTTTGTTTTTTTTTTTTTTTTAATAGTTTAAATGGTATTTATTTATTTATTTATTTGTACACACAGCAATGCTAACTCTAGAGAAATGGTGGTAGAACGTCTGAGGAATTCCACAATAGGATGCAGCCTTTTATTGGCAGTGATGTCATGTACCACAACTTAGCAGGAGATGCTGGGAAGCAGGCTAGCAGAACCTTTACTGCTCTGTCATGTGAACTTCCTGCTTGGTGATTTCATGTTTGCAAAAGCTGTTTGAGAAGTGGTAAATACTACACTGTTAATTATGCTGTGTATACTGACACTGGAAGGGCAATCTCAACTTGCCTTTTTGTTGTTGTTGTTGTTAGGTGTTTCTCAGGTTGCTTTTCGAACCCAGCCTTGCTGCTGCATCTTGGCTTTTTATTTAGGTTAGTTCTATTTTCAACAGTTCTGCTTGGTGGCAATAATACCTGTATGGCTGTGTGCTACTGCTGCAGACAGCTCCCTGTCTATTTTTAAGGGTAGTTCTAATTGCTGAGGGTTGCCTAATGCCAAGCACAGCCCATTTGTTGCAGCAATTAGAGGATGTGATGCCTGCCTCATTCTCCTTGGCCTGCTTAAAATCTGTTGCTAACTATCTGCTTAATTATTCTGCTGGATACGAACAGTAGTAGCCATAAATGACATTGCATTGTGTTAAGTCCTGCCCAAATTTAGAGAAACAAAATGTTTCCTGCCCAGAAACTCTTTGTACTGTGCGCTGTTTTGTGGACAAAGGTGGCTAATAATACATTTGCAGCTGTTTGTCAAGATTCCTCTTCTATCTTTTAAATTAAAATGCCAAAACGTTGCTGTGTCCTTGTCTCTCCTAAAATGCATTTCAGCAAACTGCAGGCTTGTCTCCCAGGAATATCCCATATTATCTCATTTGAGGTAAAGACATAACTTACATGGGATGAATAATGCAGTAGGCCTGGTGTATCTTCACAGGTGGGACTCCACTGATAAGTCTCTTTCTTTCTCTCTGCTTTTTTTTTTTTTTGTTTCTACACTTAAAGTGTTTTTAAGCTACTTTTTAATGCATAAGCATTAAATGTTTTCTTTTTAACATGCAATTGTAAGAATAAGGGAAATGCAGTGCTCTCTTCTCCTTGCTAGATAATTATTATACAGTGCCTTAAGCCTGCATGTTTAGCAGGTCCTCCAAATCTCCTACCTCTTCCTCAGTTCAAGGTCCTGCCTGCCTGAAAACCCAGGTACGTTCAAAATGCAGCTTTCTGTAATTACTGCTCTTGATCATCTTTCTTTTTAAAGAAAAAATCAAAAAGGATTTGATCACTACATTTATACTTCCATCTCAGTCATACTTACTTCAACTTACCTCAGAGCTGAGAGCTCTCTTGAGACAAACTAGGAGGCAAATAATGTTCCTGGTCTGTGAATGCCTCTGCTCACCGTGTACTAGTTTGCAAGTCTGGCTTTGGTGTATTAAGCATACAGGTCAAGGGGTAAGCACCTTAGCAAGGATTCACTGGTCTCTAGGTGCAATGTGAGCACAGGCAGCTGGCTCTTTCAGCCTTACACCACTCCTGTCCAGCTTGTCCCTATGCTGGTTCTGACCTTTATGGGGGTCAAACACCCATACATTTGGAGGCAGTTCCAAGTGGGGAAGAGCCTTCCTCACATTCCTTTGCTCCTTGTACTTTTGCTTGGGACAAAGGTACAGGGATCTGCTTGAGGGTCTGGAAGACAATTCTGCAAGTTCTGTAGAACTCAGCTGCAGTATCTCCTCCTATCTGAGGTGATAGTTGCTAAGTTCTCCTTGTAAATGTGAAGTATGGGCCAACCTAACTACCGAAATTCAGGTCCTGGTTACTTTCTGGGTGCATGAGTGGCCATAGGAAGTATGGTGGTAGCTAGACATGCACTAGCACCTTCTGCATGGACAATGCATTGTTATCTCATCTTCTTCCTTTGCATTTTACAGAGCATGCAGCAGCTGGCTCACCCCTCAGAAGAGGCCAGAGAAATGTGTGTGGTATCCACAACTGCCAATGTCCTCACTGGCTCCTGTTGCTGCTCTTTGCCTTCCAGTCTCTGCTAACACTTTCCCACTCTTCCCTTCACCAAGCTGTCATAAAAACATTCTTCAGCCACAGATGGGGAGTGAGAAACAGGCAGCAGCTACACAGCTGAAAGGAGCTGGGACATCTGACAGTGTGAAGCATTTGCTTCCTTTTCCTCTTCTGTGGATGTACAGAGACTGAGGTGAGTAGTTAGAAGTGATCTAGTGCTGAGATGGCACAACCTAAGCTCCATTGTTTTACCATCTCAATTTAAAAAGTGGGTCGTGAGAGTGTTTAAATGTACTTGAAGCTACTTTTTAGCCTCTGTGTTTTCATTAATTATGTTTGGCAGTCTGACTCATGCTCTTATGTAAGTAGTGAACTGTAACGAAGCTGCATGCTGCAGTCATTTATTTAGTCCAGAGCTGTAAGGCTCATTGGTGTTTCCATTAAAACATATCACTTTCTGTCCCAGAGGGGAATGGTTTGAACTTCAAGAACAGGGATGTGCAACTTTAAATTTTATCTCTCCTCTGCAGCTCTAGAGGAGGTATGTGACAAGCAGGGTTTGTTCTCATCAAATTAGGTGGATTCTTGGGTAGGAGCTGGGGGAAAATAAGGCCATTTACTAAATTGTTTTGTGTTCATGAGAAATTGCTGCCTCCCACAATTTCTCCCAGTAGTTTTGTTTGCAAAAGATGTCACATGACAGAAACACAAATTCTTCTCTGCTCTAAACTGACCAAAGTCTTTTGGTTCATATTCACGACTGAAAAGTGTCTCCAAATTGATGCAGCAATCTCCAGCCAGCTGTACCTACACACTGTGATCCATGATATCTGCAATGTACAGCCTGGAGGTGCAAGTGGGAAGGACAGGACTCATGGAGGTGGGTTTTTTTTTTTCAGAACAGCCTTTAATCCTCCCAACTAAAATTCATGTTTTAAACAGGATTTGCATTTTGACAGCAGTGGTAGGATCAGAGCTATGGCAGGAAGAGCCATGTTGGGTTGTACAACAAAGACTCCAGCCTGCACTGTTTTGAGGGAGCTGAATTTTCTCTTAACCATTAAAAAGAGAGAAATGCACTAAAGTAGATACTGTATCTTCATTAGGCAGCCTTATTTTTCTGGGACCAAAAGTCCACAGGATGAACTATTGGAATATATTTGAATATTTGGAGTTTATTTGAATACATCTATCTGGGCTAAAGGCAGAAATGCTTAGTCCCTTGTTCCACACTCCTCCTTTCCCCAAAGGCCAGTCTGCCACATCCCTGCAGGCTGATTTGACTCCAAAACAGAGATAGAACATGATGGTTTTCACTGGGCCCCACAAAAATGTACAAGAGAAATTGCTAGGGACTAATCAGGAACAGCTTTTTTTAATCACAAGATTTTAATAGATGTTCTGTGTAGAACTATAACTAGTAATCCAATCACTCATGCCCTCTCCTCCACTTAATTGAATTTCCTGTAACAGCCCAGGGATTGCAGTCTCTTTCCTGATTGTGGCAGTTGTAAAGCTCCACTTGTGCTCATCCAGTCATGAAAGATGAGTGGATGCACTGATTTTGTACCTAAATGAAAACGAAGCTGCAGCAGAACAGTAGAAATATCAAAGAATAGATCTGGTTGGAATAGACCTCAAAGATCATCCAGTCCAACTCTCCACCCAGCACTAAACCATGTACCTAAGCTCCAGGTCCACACACTGCTTGAACACTCCCAGGGATGGTGACTCCGCCACTGCCTTAGGCAGACCATTTCAATGTTTAAGAAATTTTTCAGTGAAGAAATATTTCCTCATATCCAGCCTGTACCTCCTCCGGTGCAGCTTGAAACTATTTCCTCTAGTTTTGTTGCTTTTCACTAAAGAGAAGCTTCTAGCATGCTCCTCTCTTCAACTGACTGTACAGGTCTCCCCTTCTCCAGACTGAACAACCTCCAGCTCCCTCAGACTCTCCAGGCCCCTCATTGCCCTTCTCTAGACATGCTCCAACACTTGAATGTCCTTCCTGAGTACAGGGGGATGATCCATTAGAGATGGAGGTTTTTTTTGTATTTTTAACTAAATCATTGGAGATCAGTTGATGTGGTTTGGGTTTGGGTTTTTGTTTGGCGTTTTTTTTTTTTCCATTGAGCAAAGTGAGGGGAAAAAACCCTGCCCCACTTGTGCAGTCATGCTATAAGCATATTTATGCTGAAGAATCCTGAGCTAGAGAACTGTGGCCATAGCAGCATGCATATGGATGTGTCCTCAGGCTGTCCCTGTTCCACATGTGACACTTGAGACATGAAACGATTTGGTGTTCCTGTCCATGTGTAGGTTTCTTAAGCAGCAGTGCTAGGCAAGCAGAGGAAAGGTAACCTGGAGTACAGCTGTGTCCATCAGCATGTTGGTTCTACTCCTCCTTACTATGTTATGGAGGGTCCAGGATTTTCTTTTTTGGTTTGGTCAGGTCTGGAACAGAAATGCTCTTTCTGTGACTTTTGTTGTTGTCACTGATCCTGTCCTTGCATCTTATTCATAACAGCAGCACTCAGCTGTCAGGGATTCCTTGCCCTCTGGTTGCTTATCCTGGCAAACCTGGCACCATCACCTGCAGACTTCAGCATGTATGTAGATCTTTGCCTCACCATTGCAGAGAACCCCTCACTGGGGATGTGTCATGCTTCTATACCTGCTCTTGATTGTTTAGTACCAGCCTCCTAACACTCTTGGAAGCAAGACTATCCTGTTTAGAAGACTTGGCCTACCACCACCACCCCCCCACCCAGTGCTGTTGCACTTCAGTCCACACATTAGCTTTTGCTAGGTATTGTCAGGGCTGAGTTCCTTCTCTTTACACGAATTCCCTCATTCAGTCACTTGCAGGAGCAACCTCTTTAAAAGAGGTTTTTCTCATTTCAGAGCCTGTAAGTTTCTGGTAAGGCTTGCCTTGAAGAGAGTGATAAACTGTTCTTCTCTGACACCAGAGTGTGAAATTGACTGCAAGGCAAATTGTTTAGAGACAAACAAGCACTTGGCTGAAAAAACAGGGCTGCGCTCATGAGTGGCAAGAACAAACAGCACAGACACTGCCGTGCTGCTTTTCAGGCGTGTCAAATCATGCATCGTATCCTGTAAACAGGTATCCAAAGCTGTAACTCTCAATTTTCAGTCCTTTTATTCATCATGCATGCTGTTATGTTCTTTGCAGTAGATTAGCAAGACTGTGCACCATAATAAAACAACAGAAAAGTCTTTCTGCTTGCTTGCTTCTAATACTTTTTATTAAGTAGGGAACTTGAGTATTTTTGTTGTTAATTTTTAAGTGATGACTTCCCAATAAATTATTTTCACAGATCTGGCAACGACAAATCCTTGATGAAGTCTCCCTGGGGATAATGTTTCCCTGCTATCAGATCAACAGCCTAATCCTGTCTCCCAGATGAAGCAGGGAAATAAATCTGCTACTCCAAGTCCATTTTGGAAATGAAAAAAGAGAAGCACACCAAGTAAGAGAATATTTTTCTACCAACCATTGCAGTATGTAGCCTTCAGTAATTTACTGTCCACCTTCTACAACACTCACTGTTTCTTTATCATAGTGGGAGTGTGGAAGTCATTGCCAGAATGACTGTCAGCTATTTTCTCCTCACTGCTGCTGAAGACAGGCACTTGCATTGCCTTTGGCTTGCTCTTTCTGCCTGTGATTGACCACATTATTAGTGGAACTGAAAGACACTGCTGGGTTGTTTGCACACTTTCAATCTGAGCCTAATGTCCCTGTCACAACGGTTTGCAGAGAGGTATTTTGATCCAGCTTTTGAATTAATCCATCAGCTTTTATCTCCAAGAGGAATTTTAGACAACTATCTGTTTGCAAAACCAATATTTTATTAATAAAAGACTTATAAACAGTAAGAAAGAAACCCCAATTTTACACTGAATGAAAAATCCCAAACAAACTCCCAGAAACACACCTCAGTCCTTCACTCTCTGTACAAGAAATTCCATTGGGTGGTAGTCCTATGTATGTATTCGTTTAAAGATGGCTGAAAGTGGGGGATAAAAAAAAAAAGCATCATGCATACCTTCTACACAGAGCAGCTACACAGCTGGGCAGACTTAACAATGCACACACAAAAAAATCTGTACATCAGTGATTAAAAAAGCCATGCTTTGTGGAGCACCAAGGAGATCATTTTGTGGATTAAAAGAAACACAAAAAAAAAAATTCACTGGCAACTGGCAAGCTCTCCCAACCTGAATTAGGGGCAGGACTGACCAATTTCTGCTTGCAGTTTCATCTCTTCTTTTCTCAAGGGAAAATTGTCAATAAGTGCAAAGAGCTCAGCTGGTGTTGCTGGGAAAGGATAGCGTTCCTTGTCCATTCCGTGCTTGTCCATCACCACGATGTTGAAATTGTAATGGGGGATCCTCAGCAGCAGCCTGCAAAATGAGGAACTCGTTTTGTTAAAGTTCATCATCTGTCCCTTGGGCTCTTCAAGCTAACAAATGAGCGTCCACTGTGCACTTGCAGCCCAGAGAGCCAACCGTATCCTGAGCTGCATCAAGAGAAGTGTGGCCAGCAGGGCAAGGGAGGTGATTCTCCCCCTCTATTCCACTCTGCTGAGACCCCACCTGGAGTACTGCGTCCAGTTCTGGAGCCACTATTACAGGAAAGATCTGGACATGCTGAAGTGTATCCAGAGAAGGGCCATGAGCATGATCAGAGGGCTGCAGGACTTCTCATATGGAGACAGACTGAGAGAGTTGGGGTTGTTCAGTCTGGAGAGGAGAGGGCTCCAAGGAGAGCTTATTGTGGCCTTCCAGTATCTAAAGGGAGCATACAGGGAAGCTGGGGAGGGACTTTTTAGGGTGTCAGGTAGTGATAGGACTAGGGGGAATGGAGCAAAACTAGAAGTTGAGTAGATTCAGATTGGATGTTAGGAAGAAGTTCTTCAGCATGAGGTTGGTGAGACACTGGAACAGGTTGCCCAGAGAGGTGGTGGAAGCCTCATCCCTGGAAGTTTTTAAGTCCAGTCTGGATGTGGCTCTAAGCAACCTGGTTTAGTGTGAGGTGTCCTTGCCCATGGCAGGGGAGTTGGAACTAGATGATCCTTGAGGTCCTTTCAAACCCTAACGTGACTCTATGAAATGGCACGAACAGCCTGTTGGGTTGAAAGCAGAGAAAGGCAGAGATGGTCAGAGGAGGCCACAGAAGGTCCATGTCATTTTATCTCTAACAACGAGTCAAAAAGATTGGGTGTCTGCATGTGCTGCAGGCTGTACCTCTGTGTTAGGGAAAGGTGAAGGTAACTGCAGTCAGACCTCTGCTTGTCACTATACCACAGGCTATGTCAGACCTCTGCTTGTTACTATAGCATAGGCTATTACAAGAGAAAAGAACCCGTAAGACAAAAAGAAGTCCTATATACACTGACTAAAAAATACCATTGTGAAAGAACTAGAGTTACAAGTAGCCTTTCTTGGCTGCCAAATGGTGTAAAACCACAATGAGCGAATGCAGGGCAACACTTATTGGAGTCTTCATCACTTCCTACTTATTACAACCCTCTAAGTTGTGATAACTCCACTCTAGGACAGCAAAAGCTGCTGCTAGTCTTGCCAAAGTCCATCTCTTTTTACCATGTGGAAAGCCACATGGTAAAAGAGATCAAAAAGTAAAAGTCCATCTCTTTTTACCATGTGGAAAGCCACATGGTAAAAGAGATCACTTGAGCTACTCTAGAGGTGCAACAGTAACCAAATTACATCCTTAGTGCTCTTTCAACCTGTTACTTGAAGGAGTAATGAACTAAGACATCCTTAGACATGCAGTCATTCAATATCAATGGTGTTGGAAAAGAAATTTCAGAAGCTGTGAAGCGAATAGGGGGAAGGACAGAGAAGCTGCCATGAAGAGAGTACAGGAGGGATGTTTAGATGTGAAGCAGCAAAATTGACCTTCGTCAGCCTTCTAAGAAGTTTGAGTGCTCTGGGTGTTGTCTGGTTCCAGTTAGAGAGCTTAGGTGTTGAATCTGAACTAAAATCAAGTTCAAAGCTAAGCTATGATGATAGGAAACTCTTATCTCACCTAAGAAAAATGTTTATCTTCTACAAATTCAAATGCTAATCTTCTGAGGTTTCTAAAGTTTTAACTAACTGGAGTATCTGTGCTCATTATCTTACTGCATGCCAATTCTGGAGAGCTCCTTTATTCAGGATGCTTAAGGTTGCATTTAATTTTGATTTAAGTGCTTTCCAGAACTGAATTCACACAATTCAGTACCAGAGAAACCCAAGCAAAAAAAAAAAAAAAATCAAAACTGGAGAGTAACTTTCACTGAGTGCAGGGCAGGTCACACCATACCAATTTCCAAAATGTAGCTCCATTGAAGGCTGGGGGTGGGAGGTGGTTGAGCAAGGAGTGAAGTGTTACCAGAGCATATTTTTCCTCTACAGAGGCACAAGAAAGTCATTTCAGCTTTAGTAAAAGTACTTTTACTTTTTTGAACAAAAGAGAAGCTCTTTTGCTTTTCCCTTTGGTAGAGAACAAATATTTTTTTTATTTTCCAGTCCAACAAAAAACTTCTGTGACTCATCAGTGTGGTTTGCTTTTTTTTTTAATTCTCCCCATTTAATTCTCCCCATTTACAACTCCCTCCATTTTCTCAGGCATATCACAGATGATGTTGCCTAAAATGCTCCTGGACTTTTTTCCTAAATAGCCACTGATTTCCCTGCCAATGAGGCCTTCATTCCCGGCTCTTGTAGTCTTCCTGTCCCTAGGAAATGCTGGCACTTCAAGTCTCTCTTTCAAGTGAAAATCAACCCCCTGCCAGTCCAAAATCAAGTCAGAACAGTTTAGGTACCTCAGGAAAACTGCTGAATGTTGTAGTCAGACTGGGAAGGCTGAGATAATTCTGCTTTGAAATACTGCCTGTATTGTTTCCACATGAGGGACTTCAAAGAGCAGCTTCCCTTTATGGCCTGGCCACAACTAGCAGCAGTACAGCAGAGAAGAAGATGAGCTGTCACTGCCATCTGGGCCTTTGCTGGCAGCTGTTGCAAGGCTGTCCTTGAGAAGCGATTGGAGCCTGTCATGACTACAACAGACCAACTCCAGGACAGATACTGACATACTTGCAGTGCTTTCAGTAGCAGATGACTACCTATAGATAGAGCTATGATGTGATCAAAGTGATACACAGGGAATTCACGAGTTCAGAAATTCACTGTCTGAGCAAAGGGTCAAGGAAGACACAGCACCTGAATGAGTGCCATAGACTTGAGCTTGTTTCACATTTAAATGAGTTGTGATCCATTTAAATGTTAAACAAGCTGAAGTCTGTGCTCTTAATTTCATAAATACCAAGTGCTCATGAATTTGCAGCAGCTACTGAACAGCTACAGAGAAAACTATTCCTTTCATTGACTCACCATCTATCTTCCAGCATCTAGCTACAGAGAGAAAGTATTCCTTACACTGACTCACCACCTACCATCCAGCATCCACACTAGAGTAGAATATGTATAATTAGAGAGCAAGATGCAGGGAATCCAAAGTAATATGTCAGGTACACGGAGGTGCAAATGACAGCAGCAAGAGCTTATGTTACCTGAGTTGCAGGGCAAGGGATGGGGGCAGCAGCTTTATGCCAATTCTTCCTATCTGTGCTGGGAAGACACCAACCAGTTCAACAACAGTAACATGTCGGAGGTCCAAACCACACTGAGCTGGCTGGAAGGGTTAGAAAAAGAAAGAGGTTAGTTATCAGTGAGAGCAAAGGGGGTTGTGTTGAGCGTGCAGCGAGTGTTTGTCTTGGGTCCAATCTTCTTATGTTAGTGAGGTGGTTTAAACTGAGACGTGGGCAGACTTTGGAAAGTCTCTAATTCTCACTTTGAAGAACTACAGCCTCGTGACTCCAGGGGATGTTAAGTGATGGTTGCTCAACTGCCCTAAGAAAAACAACACACAGGGACCACCAAGGAGAAATATAAACTTGTCTTTGTAACGACATGAGAAGATGCCAGGGTATTAAGCATTGTGCCAGAAGTCTGATTTGGCAATCAAATTGAGGTATGTGAAATGGAAGTCAACTGCAGAAAGCTTTCTCTCATGCCAACTTGTTTTAGTGCTTTCAAGCAGTGGGAAAAATACTACAGCCATTAAATTTAATATTTTTAACTGCTTCATTTTGATCAATATATTGAGTTTTCTTACCACGTTAATAAAGACAAACTTTAATACAACTAAGTTAATTGAGCCAGCAGTTTAAAAGATCATCATGTTCATATTCCAGTGAGTACTCCTACTGAGTTTTGTTACAGTTGTGAGAAAAGAAGCAAGACAGAAGGACTGGCTTCTTTCTCTGAGGACACAGATACCCTTCTGAGATACATCCTCAGGTCCAGCAAGAACCCAAAAAGAGCATCACACTTAACTGCTTGAAAGAGTCCAGCACAGAGCCACAAAGATGATTAAAGGAGTGGAACATCTGTCTTATGAGGAAAGGCTGAGGGAGCTGGGGCTCCAGCAGTTGAGGCAATTTCTGTGCTGGGTATCCACTCCTTTGTTTTCTGGTGCCCTGGATACTGTTTCTGAAACCATTCTCACTTCACTGCATTGCAGTTACAAAATCTGTTAAGTCTGGCTTGCCTGAACTGCCACCACTAAAGAGCTGGATGGTTCAGGGTTTCCTCAGCTTCTTTCGGAGCTGAGTTAGGGGATGATTATTGAGTACAAGTTAATATGAAATTCATTTGGGTGGGATGGAAGAGGGCCAGAAGTTTCTGGGATTCGGCGACTGGTCAGCCAGAAGCAGCACCATCCAGAATGGAGCTGAATTAAAGACTGAGGAGATGTTCCAATTCAGAACAACCACTGCTTCATCCAGATTCTCTGGTAGCTACAACATTAACAGCTGAAATTTGCAGATTTACATCAAACAGTGGAGCTTGTCCTCTTGTGTCTTTCTTTAAAGAAAACAAATAAACAAACACTGGCATTGACCACTCCCCACCCACCCCCAAATGTGTTTTACCTGCAGCATTCCCAACTGCATCCTGTAGAAGTAGTTGGCTGCAGTAGGAGTTGAAATAATTAGCAGTCTCCTCTTCTCATAAAACTGGTCCAAAAGTGCAGCTGCAGTCCTTACATTTACATTAATATTCATGGCTAGAATTAAGTTTAAAACAAAAGTAGGAGAGCCTACTGAAAACAGATCTATTTATAAAACCACGAACTCTTGGTAGAATCAAACACGCAAAAAACACGCAACAAACAAACAGCAAGAAGAACATATGGGTGAAATACTGTCCTCATTGAAGCCAATAATTTTATCTTAAGCTGTTCTGGCTTGCAAGATGAATTGACTGCAGAATCTGAAGTGTGGTAGAAAAGCTTTGAGCCAAAACACTTTATCAATTGTGAGGTACCATCATCATTCTAGGAAACAGCAGCCAAAGGTGGCAGAGTCTTCATCTCTAAGTACAAATTGGCAGAGGAGCCAAAGATGGTTCTTACCTCTAGGGCATTAAAGCTTGTGGCTGTACTACACCACACAGGCCCTTCCTAAATTGTCACTGCTACAGGAAGCATTGCTCTGGCAGCCCTTGTGGTGAAGTGCTGAAATCCTCACTTACGTGCACAGCTTGGCTCCATGCCCGACCACCCCGAATTGTACTGGCACACTCTGGCTGGGCTTCCTTGCAGCTCGTAGCCGCCAATGCAGGAGAATTCACATGTGGCGCCGTAGTTATTTCCATCACCTGAACACTTCATGTAGCCATTGTCTGGGGCATTTAATTTCACACAGCGCCTGACTTTAAGCAGGAGGCAAAAAAAACCAAACCAACAACAGACAAGGCATGAGTCACCCTGTGCATTACCAGGGTAGCATAGCCAGTGGAACACCATTGCAGAAGACAACACAGAAGATTTGTTTGTTTCGTTTCCAGAGTCTTGTACATAAACCCCTCAATCAAATAGACAAAACCCTCTTAACGCCTACATAAAGTGATACAGATGTACAGAATCACAGAACGATTCTAGTTGGAAAGAACCTTAAAAGATCTTCTAGTTTCAAGGCCCCTGCCATGGGCAGAGACATCTTCCACGAGATAGATAAGGCTACTCAAAAAGCCACGGACAAGGCATCCACGACTTCTCTGGGCAACCTGTTTCAGTGCCTCACCACCCTCACAGTGGAGAGCTTCTTCCTTGTATCTAATCTAAACCTCTACACAGGCATAGCCATGTGATTGTGGCATTATGGTGACAAAAGATCATGAAGCATAAAGACAGCTGAAGATGAAACCTAAAGGTTTCATCTCTATTAAACTCCGGATTTCAAGATCTGGACTTGTGAAAGGGCAGCACTGCTTGACACATTTGAGTCACAGCTGAAACACCTCCTTCATGTACTTGTTTCAGCAGCTCAAGAGCTAAGTATGAGGGAGAAGGGATGCAGGAGGGAAGGGGTGTGGAGCTGGAGACAGGACTAATCAATAAAACTCTCCCCTGGCTTGCAGAATGCCAGACACTCACTTTGCTACAGGCCCTGCCTCCCAGGGGCTCCCTTTCATCACCAACATACAGTTCATGTACACATGAACATGTAGACAAATAAAGAAATGAGAACATTTCTCAAATTGCCTACTGCACCAGGTGCAGATCAGTGACTATTTGTAGGGTAAAACACCATTCTTACCTCTGACTTTAACTAGAAATTTGCAGGTGCCTTTGTTTTCAGCTCTGTCATACACAGTATACTGGATTTTGTGGTCACCTTCTGGAAAATGTGACCCTGGTGGCAAGCCCTTCAAAATAACACTGAAGCAGGAGACAAAACAGGACAGACATTCATAAATTCAGTATTTTTCTACTGGCAATGCTGTAAAAGCCTAAAGAGTGACATCTGTGGCGTGCTAAGATTGTCTGGCTGCAGTGCATGACTGGAGATTGAAAGTAAGCAAAGGAAGAAGCTGGACAGCAGCAACCAGACTATTTATATTGCTACTAAAAGCCCACCCTGGAGTTACACAAAAGGATCCCACCCTGCCGAGACAAGAGAGGCAGAGTGGACACAGTGTAGGGTTTGGCTGAGCTGGAGTTAATTCTCCTCTAAGCATCCTTCTAGTGCTGTGTTTTGCAGCAGTAGCTGATAACACAGCAGTGTTTGGGCTACTGCTGAACGAGTATCTAGGCTGTGTTTTTCCAACATTTCCCCAACCAGAGAGTCTGAGGAGGGGTGGGCAAGATCTTGGGAGGGGACACAGTCAAGCCAGCTGACCCAAACTGGCCAAAGAGGTATTCCATGCTATATGACGTCAGCTCAGATATAAGAACAAAGTGAAGGAAGTGTAGGATATTCATCCATGGTGTCCTTCAGAGGAACCATTATGTGTGGAGAGTCCTGCTTCCTGAGACTGACCACCATGTGCTGATGGGAAGCAGAGATTAACCTCTCTCCTTGCTTTCACTCCACACAGTCCATTGCTTTGCTTATCATTATTATTGAATTGTTTCTATCTTATAACTGGCTTTTGTTATATTTTCCCCTCTCCCCTGTCCATCTAAGAAGGAGAGTAATAGAGTGGCTTTGGTGGGCATTTGGCCCCCAGCCAGGGCCAAGCCACCACACCAAGCATTATGCCATGTCCAAAGGCTTCCTTGTGCTTTCTTTTCCTTTCAAGGAGAAGTGGAGATTGCTCTTCCCTCATTCTGTATCCTGAGCAATCCACTGCCAGGACTGCAGTGTAGATCCAGACCCAGATCCAGCAATGGGGAGTGTATCCCATATGACTGCTCTGCACTGCTCCTGTGATTATACTCATGCACAAAAATGGAATAGAGAGTGAAATATATTGTCCCAGCAGCAGTGTGGTGATCCACAGCAGCGTTTTCACCTGGATTTGTTCCTATCCTGCAAATCTGTCACCAGAATTCAGATGTGTTAGAAGCGCCCTCAGTACTGAAGCAGTGAGGTGGAGCAGTGTTGGGAAAGTTGAGCTACTCAGCTGACTTGCAAGATCCAGTGCATTTCAGGAAAGCACTGCACAATCTACAAACCATCACAGCAAGAGTTTCTAACAAATACAGTTCACAGACTCACAGAATTAACCAGGTTGTGAAAGACCTCTGAAATCATCAAGTCTAACCTATCACCCAACACCATCTGATCCACTAAACCATGGCACCAAGTGCCACATCCAGTCTCTTTTTAAACACCTCCAGGGACAGGGACTCTACCACCTCCCTGGGCAGCCCTTTCCAATGGCAAATCATTCTGTGAAGAATTTTTTCCTAACATCCAGCCTAAACCTTCCCTGGGGAAGCCTGAGACTGTGTCCCCTCATTCTGTCACTTTTTGCCTGGGAGAAGAGACCAACACCCATCTGGGAAAGCTTCCACAGATTCAACAGTTAGCCACTTCCAAGCTGGGAAGAGTTATTCATATGACAAAGTCTACACAGGATGTTCTCTGCACCACCACCCCCCCACTCCACCCCCCCTTTTTTTTTTTCTTTCCTGTCAGACCTACTCCATCAAAAAGACTTTGAAATGTCCTTATTCTGACACTTTTCAAAGCTTTTATTTGACCAGGTTTATATTTATTTTAATATTGCTATAAAATTATGACATCAGAACTTAACAGTAATCTTGGGTTTTAATAGTCCAATGAATTCTTCTTTCTAATACCATCAAAACCACAGCAGTAGAAAGGCAATGGTGTTGTGTTCTTTGACAGGTGGGTTTTTTTGTACCCACATAAAACTGTAAATGTCTTTAAGGTGATAATGTTGAGCTATTGTCCTTAACCAGGCCACTAGCATGCTGCCATTTTCTTACTGAAAGAAGCAGATTTTCTACACTCTTGACATGACAATAATCAAGACTGACATAGATCCTGTGTGGTATAGATGGGAAAAAAATCAGACAGTGGTACCATCACAAGTACACCTTGCTCCTCTGGAAAATCACAGAACTACAGAAACACTCAGGCTGGGAAAGACCCCCAGGATCACCAAGTCCAACTATTAACCCTATAGGTCACCCTTAAACCACATCCTCAAGCGCCACATCCAAACAACTTTCGAACATCCAGGGTCGATGACTCAAGCACCAACCTGGGCAGCCCATTCCAATGCCTGACCACTCTTGCTGAGGAAAGAATTTTCCTAATGTCCAGTCTAAACCTACCCAGTCACAGCTCGAGGTGTGACACATTCAGTCTCTTTTTAAACACCTCCAGGGATGGGGACTCTACCACCTCCCTGGGCAACCCATTCCAGGCTCTCATCACTCTCATGCTACAGAACTTCCTCCTCATGTCCAGTCTGAATCTCCCCACCTCCAGCTTTGTTCCATTCCCCCTAGTCCTGTCACTACCTGATATTCTAAAATGTCCCTCCGCAGCTTTTTTGTAGGCCCCCTTCAGATACTGGAAGGCCACAATAAGGTCACCTGGGAGCCTCCTCTTCTCCAGACTGAACAGCCCCAACTCTTTCAGTCTGTCCCCACAGCAGAGGTGCTCCAGCCCTCTGATCATCCCTGCAGCCCTTCTCTGTTGGAGCATGTCCACATCCCTCTTGTAATAGTGGCTCCAGAAATGGACGTGGTACTTCAGGTGAGGTCTCACCAGAGCGGAGCAGAGGGGGAGCATCACCTCCCTTGACCTGCTGGCCACACTCCTGATGCAGCCCAGCATCTGGTTGGCTTTCTGGGCTGCAAGTGCACAAAACTGCAAGAAACTCTGGAAAATTTCACAGGTGCAATCCATTTTTAAATTTTTTAAAAAATATTTATATTTAATTTTTATATGTATTGTTCCATAACCACAACCATCTGCTGCCCTTCATGTAGAAGCTAGTTTAGGAATGATTCACCTCTAAGTTGTCAGCTTTTTGAGTTAAACTTGTAATTCTTTCCAAGCTGGTGACATGCAACAGCTACAAATAAGCATCTTGGCTGAATTAAGGGGAGAGGGTACCTGGCCAGCCTCATCAGCTGAATTATCAACCAAGGATCCCAGGAATAAAACAAAGAAAATGCAGATCTCTGCAGATTTGCACCTACTCTGTCAGAATCCCATCAGCAGTGTCCCGTCCCTCAGGAGTGTCCCAGAACACTTTGGCTGTCAGCTTGTTGGGCTCTGCAATTTTCTCCTTCACACTTGGACACTTGATTCTTGGAGGTTCAGTATCTGTTGAAGTAAATGTCACAGGAATGGGCATCAGTGCATCTATTACAGCTGTGCATTTTCTTCACAGTTCTTGCCCTGCCGTCACCATAACCTACGATCACTTTCAGAAGGCCTCCCTAAACACTGAAGCCGTCCCAGCCAAGGCATGCAGAGCCTGTACACTTCTCACCTCTTTGTAAAGACCGAGAGATGATAATGATCAACACCATGCCATACAAAAGACAAATTCTTAGTAAGTATTGTAAATGTCCTTGCATAGTTCCTAGTTAAGAAGCAGCATCAACAAATGGACATTATTTAGGTTGGAACTCTAAGGAAGGGATGCTCAAGATTGTACTGGAGGAGCCTGAATGTCCTGCTTATCTGCTCTTCCTCTCCCCGTTCAGCTGTGCAGTAGGCATTGTGATTAAAACCAGCTGTAAAGCACACCAAACTTGTTCTCTGCATGACAGCTTTGCATGTTACTGTCAACGTGTTGGTTGTTTTTTTCTGCAGCAATGGCAGAAGGAGAAACAGCAGAAGAGTGATGCAGTCCTTTTGCGTTTGATTTTTTTTTCCAAGTAATTCCTATAGGTAATTCTTTACAGGTAATAAGAACCATAAGAACCACATTTTGAAGGCCTGTTTAACTTGTCAGGAGAGCTTCTTTTCTTGTCCTCATGTTCCTTATTCACCTCCTTATTTTTAAAGTACCTTCCTGTTATGTGTGGAAGCCTGCTATAGCTCTCTGCCTTCGTCTACACAGCTCAGTGTAGCTGAGTGTGGGTAGAAAATAACCCAGTCTCACCAAGGCTGCTTCTGGCTTTGATTAGTTTACTGTGGCAACAGCTCATCACTGTGCTATGGGCTGTATACATTAAATAAACATTAAAGCTGGAATAAAGGACAGAACTGCATTTAAGGGCCTGGTGTTTTTAACACAACTAATCAGAAAGCTCATTATGCTATTTAGCACAGGGAAGACTGGTTGGTAGAAACCGGCTTGGACTTCCACATCATAAAGACAAACAATGCTGTTACTGTAAGAACCAACTCACCCAGCAGCCAGGTAGTCTTTTTAGCTGGACTTAAAAGTTCCTGGAAAGGATGTTTTCTTTGGTCAGTTCAGCTGTCTCTTAGCATTCAACAGGCACTAAATGAACCCTACCAGAAAAATCTGTTTTGAAATGGACCAAGAGAAAGCAGCTGTACTGAAGAGGCTCTTCAACTGCAGTGGCCACTGGGATGTGTTAAATCTCCAGAGTGCTCAGACGTTTTTCCTTGTACCTTTTGTAAAAGTTGGAGCCAGTCTACAACATAACAATGGGCAGGCAGAAGTGCTTCTGCTCTCACAAGCACCTCCCCCATGATGCTGCTTTCGATATCCTTTAGCCTGCACTGGTGGAGGTTCCTAAGCATTGCCTGGGCTGCAAGGGGACTCAGGGTGGCTGGAGCTGTGGTCCCTTGGTGGGTATCTTCGGAGAGAAGCAAAGCAGCAAGTGTTTTTCCTCACTCACAGCACGATGCCCCATGAAGAGCAGAGGAAGGTGTGACAGCACCTTGGCCACAGCATGGCAGCAAAAAAGAGGAATCTAAACAAATACAACCCATTTAAGTCATTTAAATGCAGAGAGGGTGAGCAGAGAACATGCAGGCAGATGCACAAGTAACAAAACTGAAACACAACCCCCTCAGAAAGCCTTTAATAAAATACATGATGCAAGGTTTCCACATCCAGGTCAAAAAACCAAACTGGTTCCAAAACAATCCTAGCAGAGGAACCTCCAAGACTGCTGATTGCTGGGCAGGTTTTATTAGAGGGAAAATTCATTCTGTAAACACCAGACTGTCAGATTCTCTTGCTTAGGAAGTGTTCCTGGGCAAAGTTGGAGCTAGGACATGCTGCAGGGTGCCTGACCCCCTATGGATGGTCTTCCCACTGTGTCACAGTGGGAAGACTGATGAAAAGCCAAACAGATGTATTTAAGCTGTTTAGCAGGGCTGTGTATTAAACTACTGAATTTCGCCTGCAAGGCTTAAATCCTGGCCAGAGAAACTGAATTTTCACTTAAAAACCTGGCACTGTTCAGCCACGTTCTTGTTGCTTTTCTTGGCTACTGGGCAGCAGCAGCAGCTGGTACTCTGGCTCCACGAAGGGAAGCAGCATCGCAGGCCATGGCATCAGGACGTCATAGACAAAATCATAGAGTGGTTTCAGCTGGAAGGTCAATCCCCCTGAAGTAAGCAGGGACACTCTCAACTAGATCAGGTTACTCAGAGCCTTGTTGAGCCTGGCCTTGGATATCTTCAGGGATGGGGCCTCAACTACCACCGGGAGCAACCTGTTGCAGTGTTCCACCACCCTCATCGTAAAGAACTTGTTCCTAACATCCAATGTAAATATGCTCTTCTCTAATTTGTAACCAGTGCCCCATATCTTGTCACTGCAGGCCTTTGTAAAGAATCTCTCCATACTTCTTGTACTGGAAGGCTGCTCTTAAATCTCCCCAGAGCCTCCTCTTCTCCAGGCTGAACAACCCCAGCTCCCTAAGCCTGTTCTCATCACAGAGGTGTTCCAGCCCCCTGATCATCTTTGTGGCCCTCCTTTGGACCCACTCCATCAGGTCCATGTCCTTCCTGTGCTTAGAGCTCCAAGGCCAGACACAGCACTGCAGCTGAGGTCTCACCAGAACAGCGCAAAGCGGCAGAATCACCTCTCTCCATCTGCTGGCCACACTTCTTTTGATGCAGCCCAGGATGCAATTGGTCTTCTGGGCTGCAAGTGTACATTGTTGGCTTGAGTCTATCTTCTCATCCACCAGAACCCTCCAATTCCTTTTCCACATGGCTGCTTTCTATCACCTAACCCCTCAGGCTGTATTGATAATGACTGCTAATGAGCACTGTTCTGACCCCAGGTATGGGACCCTGAACCTGGTCTTGTTGAACCTCATGAGCTTGTCCAGGTCCTTCTGGATGACATCCTGTCCCTCTGGTATATCAACAGCAGTAGAATACCAAGTTTTAAAGCCGCCTTTTGAACTTTGTGGAGAAAATTGCTAGGTTTGCAAATATTTTTTTTTGTTGTTTGGGTTTTTTTTAAACACAGAATCCCATCAAAATTTCAAGAGCTTGTTATCTGCCTTTTCCATGGTTTGTTAAAGCTTTACATTAATTTGCTTCTGTATCTGGGATGATAAGTGAAAGGAACAGAAAGATGGTAATGAATGCCCACCACTTGCTTATTCAAGAGTCCATTATGGACTAGGTAAATGGTCTGCTGCTACATGAACATGCTGTTACTGCTGATTGCTGATGTCATTAAATGGTGGCTGGAAGTTAATTCAAAATATTGGTCCATGTCAAAAGCATTAAGAGAATGGAAATCATAAAAGGGAGAATGAAAAACACTGTCCTATTCTCCCCAACCCCCTCCACAAGGCATTGCTCTGTATTGTAAATCATCCATTATCTGGGTCTGTATAATTAGTGACTCAAAGTGCAAAGCTTGTTTCAGACCTTCTAGTAGGAACCTGTTAGTTAACTGCCTATTAATACCATCTTAGGATGTGCCAAAAGGATGACTTAGCAAGGTGACAGCCATTTACCACAACCTCTGTAACACAATCAGCCAGAAAATAAACCTTTATAGAAGAAAATATAGTGACAATTTTCAATCTTCTAGAGGAAAACAGCTTTTTCTATCTGTTACAGTGGAACAGAACCACAGAATATTAGAGGCTGGAAGGGACCTCCAGAGATAACTGAGTCCAACCTCCCTGCCAATGCAGGATCCCCTAGGGTAGTTTTCACAGGAATGCATCCAGGCAGGTTTTGGAAAGTCTTCAGAGAAGGAGAGTCCACAACCTCTCTGGGCAGCCTGTTCCAGTGCTCTGTCACCCTCACTGTAAAGAAGTTTCTCCTCATGTTGAGGTGAAACCTTCTATGTTCCAGTTTGTATCCACTGTTCCTTGTCTTATTACTGTGTACCACTTAAAAGAGGCTGGCTTCACCCACTTGACACCCACTCCTCAGATACTTACAGACATTGATCAGATCCCCTCTCAGTCTTCTCCAGACTAAACAGTCCCAGGTTTCTCAGTCTCTCTTTGCAGGGGAGATGTTCAAGTCCCTCAATCATCCTCGTGGCTCTCATTAGACTCTTTCCATCAGGTCCCTGTCTTTCTTGAATTGGGGAGCCCAAAACTGGACACAGTATTGCAGGTGTGGTCTCACTAGGGCAGAGTAGAGGGGGAGAGAACCTCCCTAGACCTGCTGGACACACTTTTCTTGATGTACCCCAACATGCCATTGGGTCTCTTGGCCACAAAGGCACATTGCTGGCCCATGCAGAACTTGCTGTCCACCAGGACTATTCGGAGTCTTTCTCCATGGAGCTGCTCTCTAAGAGGGCAACCCCTAACCTGTACCGGTGCCTCCTGTTATTCCTCCCCAGGTGCGGGACCCTGCACTTGTCCTTATTCCATTAAGGATACAATGGAAATAGCATTCCAGTGAATATTGGCATTTTTAGATAACTAATAACCAAAAGCAGCTGTACATGGATCTTTTTTAATCTGTTATTCCAGCAACAGGAAGGATACCCTTCCTCTTATAGGAAGGGGGCAGGGAACAGCCAGCCTGCTTTGTCAGAACAGAAAACTCACTGTTACTTATGGAAGCTAACTGCTAAAACATACCTGATTTTCTTTAGTCAATAATATGTAAATAAATCTTCGCAGAATCAGTCGCAGAATGTATCTGGTTGGCAGAGACCTCAAAGATCATTCAGCTCAACCCTTGACCCAGCACTGAAGGGTCAAGACTAAAACATGTCCCTAAGTGCCAGATCTAAACACTGCTTAAAAACCTCCAGGGATGGTGTCTCCACCACTGCCCTGGGCAGACCATTCCAATGCTTGAGAACCCTTTTCCCTGTTTCAGCACTGATGTTAGCCTTATTCCCTTCCTACATGGATCTCCACGGAATGATAGAAACCTCTGGAGATTATCTAGCCCAACCCATGTCAGAGCAGGTTCACCTAGAACAGGCTGCATAGAACAGCATCCAGGTGGGTTTTGAATGACTTCAGAGATGGANGCATTTTTAGATAACTAATAACCAAAAGCAGCTGTACATGGATCTTTTTTAATCTGTTATTCCAGCAACAGGAAGGATACCCTTCCTCTTATAGGAAGGGGGCAGGGAACAGCCAGCCTGCTTTGTCAGAACAGAAAACTCACTGTTACTTATGGAAGCTAACTGCTAAAACATACCTGATTTTCTTTAGTCAATAATATGTAAATAAATCTTCGCAGAATCAGTCGCAGAATGTATCTGGTTGGCAGAGACCTCAAAGATCATTCAGCTCAACCCTTGACCCAGCACTGAAGGGTCAAGACTAAAACATGTCCCTAAGTGCCAGATCTAAACACTGCTTAAAAACCTCCAGGGATGGTGTCTCCACCACTGCCCTGGGCAGACCATTCCAATGCTTGAGAACCCTTTTCCCTGTTTCAGCACTGATGTTAGCCTTATTCCCTTCCTACATGGATCTCCACGGAATGATAGAAACCTCTGGAGATTATCTAGCCCAACCCATGTCAGAGCAGGTTCACCTAGAACAGGCTGCATAGAACAGCATCCAGGTGGGTTTTGAATGACTTCAGAGATGGAGACTCCACCACCTCTCTGCTGCACTGTGAACCCCGCATAGTTTTGTGCAACAATGCTAAGCAGTGTAACTGCAGAATAAAAAAGTAGAGGAAAACCCCTTGTTAAGAGGATTATAAATTCAAGTCTGCAGTAACTTTGCCATACTTGATGCCAGTCGCTGTGGTGTCCCCCAGGCTATTTCCCTACCTATTTGCAATGACGTGAACCTCTATCAACCCATGCCTACAATCACAAGGAACATCTCTGTTGTACACAGCACTTCTAATTGTTTATATGCTAAAGAAAGAAATAAATCAGCATCTCTGCCTTTCTATTTCATTGCTCCCCTTACCTTAATTTTATTCCTTAGCTGAGTGTGAGCCATTCAGCCAGTTCTCTCCTAGCCCCTGATAAGCTTCCACAGGCTACTGATGACTTCTCTGTAACTACTGCATTGCAGTAAGAAACATGTGTTCAGTTGTAAAGTATATTTATACTGTTAGCATCTTATCTGGTCACAAAAAAAATTCTTTATCCTACCTATCAAGAAGTCAAAAGATAACTTTATTAAAACAGTCTGCATATAGGAATTGTGTGCACAAGGTTTTTAAAGGTGTCTTCTCCACACTATGTGGCATTACTAGACCTTAAATTATAGCGTTATTATTACTGGGTTGCTTTGGACTTGCAATCATACCCTATGCAACAACTATCCTGTGTGAGCGGACAGTGTGAGCTTGCAGAAGGCCAGTCACATCCTGGGCTGCATCAAAAGAAGTGTGGTCAGCTGATCCAGAGAGGTGTTTCTGCCACTTTGCTCTGCTAAGACCTCACCTGGAGTACTGCATCCAGCTCTGGAGCAATAAATACAGGAAGGACACGGACCTGACAGAGCAGGTCCAGAGTACCACATAAATGATCAAGGGGCTGGAGCACCTCTGCTATGAAGACAGGCTGAGGGAGCTGGGGTTGTTCAGCCTGAAGAAGAGAAGGCTCTGGGGAGACCTAATAGCAGCCTTCCAGTACTTGATGGGGACCTACAAGAAGGCTGGAGATGGTTACAAAGGCCTATGGTGATAGGATGAGGGACAATGGCTTCAAACTAGAGAACAGCAGATTTAGATTGGATGTTAGGAACAAGTTCTTTACCATAAGGCCAGTAGAACACTGGAACAAGTTTCCCAGGGAGGTGGTTGGGGCCCTACCCCTGGAGATATTCCAGGTGAGGCTTTACAAGGCTCTGAGCAACCTGATATAGTGGAGGATGTCCCTGCTGTCTGCAGAGCAGACTGGACTGGATGACTTTCAGAGATCCCTTCCTACCCAGACCATTCTACAATTTTGATTATCAAAAAGCTGTGTTAGTGCTAACTTAGCCTCATTTTTGCTTAAGACATACTTGCCTACTCTACTCTGCAAGACAGTATCTTCTGTAATAAGTACCCAGTCACTGCAAACACGAGGTTCTGAGAAGTGCCAGGAGTACAGAGGAGAGCATTTTATCATTGCCAAACTTAAAAGGTTTTGTTTTCCTTCCTCTGCCCACACCACTGAGGACAAGGCCTGTTTTGTAAATGAAAACAAGAGATACCACTAACAGTCTAGACCTAAGCAGCAGGCTCATTTCCACATTTTTACAACACCAAGCAACAGGAAACCTGAACAAAATTCTACAAGCATCAGGCCACAGTGGAGAGACTCCAAAGCCATTTGTCAACCTACGCTGAGCCACAGGCACTCTGAGGAGAACCAAGTCATCATACACAGAAAACTCTGAGTAAAAATACTCTACCAGCCACAAGCTTAAACTAGTGTTAAGTTAATTCAGATGGCCAAAAAATACCTTCCTTTGTTAGTGGCTGCTGAACCTCTTATCAGAGACTTCCCAGAAACAAGAACAGCAGCTGAGACTTCACCATCTGCTGAAATCTCGTTAAGAGGAAGGAAAGTTAAATCTCAATATTTCTCTCTCTTTAGATTTATTTATATAAAACAATTACTCCATCTCCCAGGAGGCCTTTATGTAATGAGAATTGCTGGTATAACCAACATGAACTGAAATTCAATTCTAATTCAGACCTAATGTGGCTCAAATTTAGTTTAGCTCACTGCAACCATGCTGGTAACTACAGTCCATACATATTCCCTGGGCACAGTTGGAAATCACAATCCCAAGAAAGAAAAACAACAGAGGAGGTCAGACAAAGGGTTTAGTTTCAAACCTGTTTTGTAATTAAGCTGCAGACAGCAAGAGAGACTGCAACACAGAGAACACACTAGAAGATGAGCAGAGTAATTACGGACTCTCAAGGAGTCACCCCTGAGATCAACAAAGGCCATGCTAAGCACTGTAAAGCACTGACCATGCACACCAGCCTCATCTTTATCAAAGTGATAACCACTGATAGGGCTGAGTAAGAAAGGCAGTCAGTTGCGACTGAAAGTACCAAGTGAAAAACAGTACTTGGAAAACTGTTCTCTGCTTCCTCAAAAAGGAGAGTTGCTTCTTTCTCCCAGGAACTGGATATAAAAAAAGCCCAACCTTTTGGATTTCATCTGAAGGCCATGGACACCAGCAGGTACCTCAAGATGTAGAGTTTGCAGGATGCAGACCTACCATGCTACTTACCAACACAGGTGGCTGGAGGGCCACTCCAAGCTTTGTTGTCCAGGCATGCTACAATACGGTTACCCTTCAGCTGGTACCCTGGTGAACAGTAGTACTCACATCTTGAGCCAAAGTAGGCACCATCCAAACACTTGAAGCCCCCATTGGCTGGCATAGACAGGGATGGGCACCGCTTGTCTGGAAGAGAAAGCAAAGATTCTTAGGAACCTCTTATGCCCCTTCAGAGTATGTGAACATGGGATACAACACAGAAATAAGAATGCAGCAGACAAATGATGTCATGTTCCACACAAGGCTTTTCATACAGTTCTTACTAGCTGTGTTTCACATTTAACTTTATTTGCACAGTAGCCTAGTGTGATAAGAAAAAGATGACAAGTACCTATTCATCAAATGGCCTAGGCTGGAAGGGACCTTAGAGATCATCTACTCCAACCTCCCCACTACAGGCAGAGATGTCTCTCAACTCAATTCAGCTGCTCAAGGCCTCATCCACCCTGGCCTTAAACACTCCCAGGGAGGAGACATCCACAGCCTCCTTGAGGAGCCTGTGCCAGAGTCCCATTACCCTTGTACTGCAGAACTTCTTCCTAAGATCCAGTCTAAACCCACTCTGCCTCACCTTAAAACCATTCGCTCTAGTCCTATCACTAGACACCCTTACAAAAGGGTAGGATTCCTTCAGGTATTGGAAAGCAGCTGGAAGGTCCCCCCAGAGTCTCCTCTAGGCTGAACAACACCCCCAGCTCTCTCAGCCTATCCTCACAGCACAGATGCCCCAGCCTTTGGATCATCTTTGTGGCCTTCCTTTGGACTCATTCCAGCAGCTCTGTGTCCTTCTTACGATGGGAACACCAGAACTGGACAGAGTATTCAAGGTGAGCCATCTCTTCTCAGAAAACATCTTACTGCAAGAGCCCACTTAGGCATCTGACACAAATTGGGTCAACTTACAAAATCCAAAATGGACAATGTCTTAAAGTAACTTTACTATAAAATTATTCCCACAAATCAAAATTCCACACTAGGAAATTGTTTCCTATTTATGTCCTCAAGCCAAGAGTAGCTGTGCCACTCATGACACTTCTCAAATCATGTACCACTGTAAGAAAAGTCTGTATACACATCCAAGTGCACTGTCAATCTTTAACATTCAATTAATAATCCCAAGAGCAAATGTTCAAGGGCAAGTAAAGCTCATTGTCTGCTGACTCTGAGGTGCAAGGCACAGACAGAGATTTCATAGCTACTTACGTTTGCAGAGCACTTTCCCAGACCAGCGTTTGCTTGACTGACAAATTAGCTGCTGAGGGCCATGCAGTTCATAGCCTTTGTGACAGTAAATATCACATCTTGTCCCCAATGCATTCGTGTAAAAATCCCCTTGAGGTGTCCTACAGTGTGCATAGCCATGTCTCACCACAATGGAGGAGCACCACGGTGTCTCTAGCACAAAGAACAAAACAAACCCAATCACTGTAAATGGCAAAATGTCAAAGGCTAGACGTGCACATAAAAGTCACTTACTTGCTTCAAAGTCACAGAGAACTGGGAAAAGAAGGCTTATTTAAAAAGACACCAATCCTGAAAGTAGGGAAGTAACAGTACAGCAAGGTGCACTCAGTCTTATAACCAGGAGGTCAGCCCTTTTTACCACAAACATAGGACTGCAGCCACTGCTGCGGGGCACTGGCTTTGTCCGTGGTGGATTTTTGGTCCACGGAATAAGTGTGCCACCATGTGGACAATTTGGTGGCAACTGCACCTTTTTCCCCCCTTTTTTTTTTGCTTTTTTTTGCTTTTTAAATGGATACATCTAACTTCATTTTGGTAACAGATATTTGCATTAGGAACGCCTCTGGTCTAGCTGTAGTTTCAGTCTTCACATTTGGCTCTCACTGCCCATTTAAAATAAAATTAGAAAAGTATTCTTTAAGTGCAGTAAAGATTGAACTCTCTGCTAGTTCAGGCTAGCTCTTACTAACTTGAGCTCTCCTCAAGTTAGCAAATGAATAAATTAATTTATCCTTACAAAGGCACAAGAGACAAAACTAATTTCTCAGTCATCTGTGGCAGATGTTCACATCTAACTCTTAATTCCTATAGTAACTCTTAATTCCATGAGTACAAAGATACTGTTCGTGCAGCCAGAGCTCAGGTCAGGAAAGCTAAGGCAAGGCTGGAATTGAATCTGGCCAGGGACATTAAAGGGAACAAGAAGAATTTCTTCAGGTACATCAGTGAGAAAAGGAGGACTAGGGAGAATGTGGGACCCTTACAGAAGAAAAATGGAGAGCTGCTGACAGAGGATATGGACAAGGCTGAGGTGCTCATTGACTTATTTGCCTCAGTCTTCAACAGCAAGGGCTCCAACCACCATGTACACGCTCCAGAAAGTAAAAGTAAGGACTGGGAGCAGGCAGATCTGCCTACTATAGTAGAAGAACACGTTTGTGAGCTCCTAAGGAATCTGAATGTGCACAAGTCCATGGGGCCTGACGAGATCCACCCATGGGTCCTGAGGGAACTGGCAGATGAA